>VYZQ01031775.1:0-20261 GCA_013400655.1 Mystacornis crossleyi | reverse complement strand
TCAAGACAGGTCACCTAGGGCTCTGGCAATAAAAAAAAAACACCTCTAAAAGCAGCTGATGCTTGGTGAAACAGTCACCTTGCAAGAAAGGGAGTCCTTCTCTGTACCTACAATACAGGCAAGCAAATGATTTTCTGCAAGTTAAAACCTTGGCCTCTTACATATTTATTGGTTAGACTTTGGAGTTTGTGCCTCTTTCATTGTGAACTGTATTTATTTCAGCTGGAATCTGTTAATCCACATTTTTCTTGTGTTTCCTCCCCGCAGGGTTTTGCACAGAGTTTCCTTCGAAGAATGTCCCCCCGAAGTTCCATCCCTGGCTGTGGCGTCACTTTCGAGATAGTCTCAAACATTCCAGAGGTGAATAAGAAATCAAGAGTGTCTCAGATTGGCCAAGAGCCTCTGATTTTGTGCTTTCCCCCCTCATTTTGAGCGTGCTGGCTCTTGCTGCTTCCAGGATAAGCTGTGGTTTGTAAAAGATGGAGCCCGTTCCTTTACACGCTGTGACTTAGCAGCAACCTCTGTCTTACCAGTGTCACTGTGTATTTTGTTGAGTGAGCATCTATTTGCTCAGGTCCTTGAAGAGGCAGTTTGAAGAGAGAGCAGGGAAAAAGGGGGAGGAAAAACGGGCAGGTGAAATGCCTGCTGTGGGGAGCACGAGAATCTGTGGAAAAAATAACAAAGTGGCTTTTTCTCAGTAATGTCTTTATGCAACTCTTGATTCCTGAGCATATTCCCAGTTAGATGCTAATCCTTTCCTTCCAAGGAGTTGCTCTGTCAGAGCACTTGTGAAAACATTAACACATGAAGAGCCAAAACTCTGATTGCTGCCTGGCTCTTTCATGTTCTGCTGCATTTTGCACTCCGTGTTGAATGCTTCTCAAGCAATGTTCCGTTTTTCCTTCCTGCAGCTCACTTGAAATTTTGTTTTCCTCTCAGGTTAGATAATGCCCCAAATGTGCTTGAGCACTTTTTAATTATGAAATATCTGAATGCAGCCCTTTTGCTAATTAATGGCGATGTCTTGCTGTGAGACTCTCAGAAAGAACCCAAAAAACCTCAAAACAATAACCACGTACAGCTTGAGATGTCCGTGACAGTGGTAGGAGCCCCCGCGCAGGCTGCGTGGCACAAGGTGTTTATTTGGATCAGAGTCTTAGATTGGGTATTAGGAAGAAATTTAGAATAGATATTAGGAAGAAATCCTCTCCTCTAAGGGTGGTGAGGCAGTGATTGCCCAGAGAGGTTCTGGACTGTCCATCCCTGGATGTGTCCAAGGCCAGGTTGGACGGGGCTTGGAGCAACCTGGGATGGTGGAAAGTGTTCCTGCCTGTGGCAGGGGGTGGAATGGGATGAATTTTAAGGTCCCTTCCAACCCAAACTATTCCATGATTCCATGGTTCTCATCTCCTCCTGAGCTTAAGGACAACCAGTGCCGCATGGTTTAAAAATGCGTTTTCTTTGGGAGTGATGTGGGAAATTTGGGCTTTATTTTAACAGGCTGCCATCTCTTTTCCTCTCCCCAGGATGCTCAGGGGGCTGAGGAGCGGGAAGCCCTGGCCAGGATGGCAGCAAACGTGGAAGATGCAGCTTCAGCTGACTCTGAAGCCTACATTGAGAAGTACCTGCGGAGCGTCCTGGCCGTGGAGAACATCCTCACCCTGGACCGGCTGCGCCAGGTCTGGCTCCAGGGAATGCCCTGAGAACAGTGGGTGCAATCCAGACATCCTCCTGAGTGCACACAAACTGCCCAGCCACCCCAAAAGCCACCCCAGTGCACACCTCAGCTTCCCAAAGTGGGCTGTGGCAAAGGCCCGGGGCAGCAGAGGTGTCCTCGCTCAGCTCCGGCACGGATGGGGCTGGGAGTTCTCTGTCCAGGGCACAGTTCTGGGATGCTTGGTTTGGTTTTAAGGCTGTTCATTGCTAGTTCTAGTTCAGAAAAAGGAGTCTTGTGGCGTTAGCTTTTGCTTTCTGAAGCTTTAGCAATAGTTTCTGCAATTGCCAGTAGAATTTTTGTCGTTTTGCCCACATTCTACGTCGAATTCACCAAAGCCATCCTGCCAGTAAAAAAAAAGGACATTGATTGGGTTAATTTTAAATGCTATAACTTGATCTGTTTACCAGGAAAAATACAGGAGAGAAAAACATTTATTGAAAATTGTTCTCCTGGATATAAATTATGCAAGCACAAAGAGAAAAGTTATGCAAAACAAGCTGGAGCTTGTGCCTGCCCACTATAAATTCACGGGGAAGTGTGATGCACTTTAAATATTGAAAGCAAGTTCCCTGTCATTTATAATTAGTTTAAAGGATTAAAATAGGAGCTCAGCTAGGAAAGAGAGTCTTAGTCTTTGCATCTCTGTCATCTCCTAGAATCAGGACTAGCTGCAAAATCCTACATGTGCCAATCAGCAAAATACCAGATGTTAAAATTTATCCATTCATAATTTTAGCCATGTGAACTTTACAGACAGCAGCCTGTGCCACAAGGCAGCTTAAAAACATTTTATTTGTGTAGACAAAGCTATCCTGGGATGATCAGAGCTTTAATTCTTGCCAAATACACTGATTTTCTTGGTTTTGCTCTCTGTGACTGGCAGGAAGTTGCTGTAAAGGAGCAGCTGATGGGCAAAGGAAAACTCTACCGCAGGAGCCTGAGCTCCCCCAACGTGAATCGGGTGAGTTTTCCCTGCTGGCATCCCCAGCAGTTCCACTCCTTATTCACAGGTGCTGGAGTCACGGAATAGAGCAATGAATTTCCTTCCTTTTGACCCCTCTGTGCTCATTTTTGAGTGTGGAAATTGCAAAGTGCAGGCAAAATCTGCTCATATTCCAGCTTTCGTCACATGGGCAGATTATCTAAATCCAGATTATCTGAAAAAGCAACATAAAAAGAAATTTGCAGGTTTGGTTTTTTTTTTTACCTGAACACTGGAAATTTGTCATTTACTTTGCAAGTGGAAGATTTTTTTTTTCTCTTTTTCTTCAGAAGATTTGAAAGCAAGTTGCAAGTATTTGCTGAACTTAAGCTTTGTACCAGTGTTGTCCATAAGAAAAATGAGACTTCTGCTGCCCAGAATTTGGAAAGAAATAATTTGATAGAACTGGTAATAAAATAGTGTCAAATTCTGGCTCCTCCCAGGTCAGGAATTAAAATTTCACTTTGTGTTTCTTGGATTTTGGTTCTGCTTTAACCACAAAACTGTTTCTTTTCAGCCTTATGAGTCAAGAGGCATGGCTAGGAATTTTTTAAAGCTCTTGTTAAGAAATAATTCTGCTTCTTTTAACTCTTCCAGCTTTCTGCAAGCCGCCAGGATTTAGCCCCTCCTTATAACCTGAGCAGTAACAGGGTGAGTATCTGCAGATCTCCTGGGAAAACTTCCGTCGGAAAAAAAGGAAGGGACTCCACTCTGCCAAGGGATCAGGAGCATAAATGGGAAATACCTGTGAAAAAGGAGCCACCCCCACGTCCTCCTGGATCCTTGGGACTGCTCCTGGGACAGGAATAGGTTTGGACGTGCTGCTCTGGACCTCTGGGGAAGTTCCCAGGTCTTGTCCCAGCCCCTGTGGGATGCACAGGAGCAGCTTCAGAGCTTTTCCAAAGCTTTTCCACCTTGGGTGGATTGAAATATTCTGGGAGAAAGGAAGAGGTTTGGGTCCCTATTTTAGTTCAAGTCCACCTCTAGGCAGAACAAAGCCTGTGGAGAAAGTCCCTGACCTCCCAGTAGTCCTAAACTTGTGGTGGGTGATAATCCAGCCCGTTCCACTCCTTAAAAACACCACTATAAACCCAAAGCATTTCTTTAAAAGGTGAAAAAATAAGTTTAAGCTTATTTTCCAAATCCTAGATCAACCGAAGGATCTCCTCCTGATAGATATTCTACCCAGCAAGTGTGGAGTCATTTTGAGGGGGAGAATCTGGTGGTGACAAGGCATTTTAATGCATAATGCAGTTGCACAGAATAATAGAATTTTGATGTAGTGTTCCAGCATTGGTTGCTAAATCTGCTACATCTGATCCATGGAGAGAATGCTAAAATATGTGCAGGTGATAAAGTGTTTGTAGCAACTTCTCTTTGGAGAGAGCTGTGGGGTGTTTCAATATTGTAAGGGGTTTTTGAAGCAAAAATTAAAGGTTAGGATTCTTACTGATTTCTGTTTTTCTCCTCCCTTCCCCTCAATGATTTCTTTTACTGCACGTTTCAGAGCCCAAAGGTCCCAGCAGAGGTAATGCATTAGGTCCACCTAATGAGTGGGATAATAATTTTATCTCACTATAAAGTTGATTTTGCTCACTCACACGCTTTTATTTCCTGCTTTGAAGATGCTGCTGGTGGTGCCTCATTTGCATAGCACAGAGCAAACGACTTTTTCCATTGAAATCCTGTCGTTAATGCAGCGTGAGCTGGTACAAAGCAGAGAACTTTCCTCCTTGGGTGCATCTGAGGGGTTCTTACAGAGCTGGAGCTGTTTAGTGCCATTTCTCGCGCATTTTTGGACAGGGTGAAGTCATTCCAGAAGAAATAACCCCCTCTCAGCTGGAAAAACAGACATGAAAGCAAGCAAATATCTAAATATCTGCCAGGGAATACTAGCCTGGAGATGAGAGAAACACTGAGACTTTCTCCCAAATCTTGCTCAGGCTTTATAGTTCAGTGTGAGCAACTCCTGATTTCTATGAACAAATGACTTTAAAAGAATACCGGGCCAATGGAAAACATGCTTATCCTTAGTTTTGTGTTAGTGCTCTCCGAGGAATGACCCCACTTCCCAAGCTTTGGTTAACTGGAATTTCTGGCAGCCGTTTGCATGAGGTTCTGCAGCTCTTGGCCGTGGTTGTAGTTGCTGATGGACAATCTGTGCTGCAGGAATGTGGAGCTGAGGTGGTGGAGCTGCTCCCCTTGCTTGCAGTGAGCTTCAATCCAAGGCACTTGTTCCTCAGGGCGTGGAGGTGCAGCCTCCCCAGCTGGGCATTTCTGGTTTTGAGTGGATCTCTGGTTCCAAGGCCGTGCTGGGCCAGGCTTGGCACAGCCTGGCTTAGTGCAAGTGTCCCTACCCGTGGCAGGGAGGTGGAATTAGGTGGTCTTTAAGCCCTTCCAACCCGAACTGTTCTGTCATTCAGTGTTCCAGTTTCCTTAGGAAGATGAGCAAAAGCTTTTGCAATCCCAGTGAAATCCTGAAAGGATTCCTAAATGTCCCTGTAGCACACGGACATCACAAAGCTCACTGGTGAGATCAGTCCTGTCCATTTTAGCATAAAGGGCTTGAGAGTGGCTTGATAGGCAGAGTTTTTTTTGGCTAAGCTTGATGTCTTTGTCCCTTGAGAAACTTCGTGGCAAAGAAGTCCTCTCCAGCAGTCATGGATTGGTATTTTACTGTTGTTTTACCAGGAATTTGGTGTTTGTTTATTCTAATAAGCCAGTCCCAAACAAGTGATTTATTGTATCACAGGAAACAGCAGTCACAGGACAGTAACAGCACCTGAACTGGGTGCAGAATATTGATGGAAGCCCTTGGCACATTCCAGAATATTCTTCTCCTTAACTTTTATTCCATTAGTTTATCTCTCTCTCTGATTATCTCCCTCTGTTACTCCTTGCATTCCTGATGCCTTTACCATGGATTTTTAGCTTTGTGGAAAGAGCTCCCAAAGTCTCATCCCTCTATGTCAAGCACCATCCGTGCTGGTAAAGTTTGGAATGTGGATGCTGCTCCGTTCTCCAGCACTCGGAAGAGCCAGGGCTCATTCCCCTGTTAAAAAAAAAAAAAAAGAAATAGTAAACAAGCAAACAAGAATATTGTATGGGTTGGAACAAGAATTAGAGATGGTGTCAGTGCAACTACAACAGGCAGCTTGAAATTTTCCAAAAGTAGGACATGGATTCATCCTGCAGACTTTGTTAGTAAAAACATGGATGGGTGGTCACATCCTCCTGAAGAGCTGGAAAAGTCCTTCTCCAGGACTGGAGCAGAGGTGTGGGATTGGCACATTTTGGGAAAAGAACCACCTTGAAAGAATATCCCCATGTGCTGACAGCCCAGAGAGACTCCAGGGAGGAGGATGACTCTCACACTGAGCTGTGCATTCCTGGGAAATACTTAATCCACCGTTGGGAATTTTTAATAATAACTCCTGAGATGAAGCCTCCCAACTGGCTGAGAAGGCAAGGAACTGTTTTCTGAATTTACTTCAGAAGAGTTTTATGGACTTCCATGTTGTCAGCAGGGCTGCACGTGGCCTCACCTCTAGGTGCTATCTGCTTGCTTAAATGAGAAAAAGGCAATTTTTACTCCTGTTATCACAGCAGATGTGGTATGGGGAGAGTGAGATGAGTTTGATTTCTCCTTGCACGTCAGCACATGGCAGGTGATGCAGGGGCATTGAGGGTCTTAGTGCTGATTTCAGATTCAGGGGATGAATTCTCATGTTCAAGGGGGCTTTTGTTGGAAATTTAATTTAATTAAATTCAGTTGGACACTGAATTTAAAAACTGAATTGACTAAACTGCATGAATCAGAGGCACAATGAATGGAAAGCATCTCTGAGGTGTTTTACACATCAGACTAAATCGCACATTGATGAAAAATGTCACAAGTTGCTCTTAAAACACCTCTGACAAGAACCATTTTCTTTTGGACAGTTGTCCTTCCTTTCCCAAAGGTCCAGTATTTGTAGCTCAAAATCCAAGACAAGATGGTGCCATTCAACCTCCAGGTTTATCCGGGAACCAGAGTTTTTTCAGCAAATTGATGCCATGTAGATTGAATTGGAATAATCCTGCTGTTCATGAGAACAAGTGCCTTTTGTCCCAGCTGTGTGTCCCAGCTGTTTGCTTGTATTCCAGTGCTACGTGGTCACCTTTTCCTCAGCCTTTTCTGAACTGCTGAAATAATAAAACACAGGAACTATTCATTTCTCTTACCCAGTGGCTGCATTTTAATGGTCTGTCAACTTCAAGGAAAGATTTGTCAGGTAAAAGCCTCCGGATGACTTAGGTAGTGATCAGCCCTATCTGCCCTAAAGGTTTTGTGCATGAAATAAATTCCCTGGGGCTTTTCATGGAGGATGTGTGAAGGAAGGGAAGGCAGAGGAGAAGAAGGAGGGAGGTGTTATAAAAATAAAGCACTTTATAAACAGCTCTGCACTGAAACACATCAAGGGACGTGCATTCTTCTGGTGGCTACTTTGGATTTGTTAAATTAAATCACTTGACCTCTGTTTGGTCACTTGGCAGAGAGCAAATATATTCATGAAATGATGGCTCCTCCGGGAAAATGATTTACAAGCTTCCTCTCTTTCTCTCACCACCCTTCTGGAGAGAGAGAAGATTCACAGCACTTAAATAATAATAATAAGAACGGACTTAAAATTTGTTGTGTTGCAGTTGGTGAATGCACAGAGCAACACAGGAGAGTGCTGGGTGACATCCAGATGGGAAACTTGGGAACTTCATCAAGTTAATATAGTTAAGAATTCTTTTTATTTTTATTTTATTGAGATTGAGATGGGTTATCGTTCAATCCAGCTTAGTAAAATCGTTCATGAATTCCCTCTGCACAATGATTGACACTTCCGTTGCCTCCAGTATTTTCTTTTCCAAGTGTTTCTCCACCTGTTGCCCCGATTAACCTAATTTTAATGGCTTGTGGTCATCTCAGAGTTGAGGGTCACAAATCTGACCTTCAGGCTAAAACAATGATCTTTGCACTCTCTCCAAAGTAAGGGTAATTAAAAAACCCAATGTGCTTTAAGTGAACAACCACACAAATCTTGTTCTCATCCCACTTCTCAGGACCTTCATTTTATTTAGCCTGGCAAAATCCTTAAAATTATTTAGAAGATGTACCCATCCATAGTATCAAGGCTGAAGCAATATTTCCAAAAGGTCCAAAAAAAAAAAAAAAAGGCTTTCCCCATGGGAAAAGTCACCAAATGTTGCCATTCTTTCTGTACAGGATGAATAATCTGAAAGCATTCTCTTAGCTGGTTCTTACCTATTGCATTTTTTCATCATTCCCCAAACAGGGCTAGAAAGTCAAGATACTTGCCTGAAATAATTTTTTTCTTGGAACAGTCAGTGAAGGGCACTTGTGACTCAACAGATCATGACTCAGAAAATGATTTAGTTGCTCTTTACCTGCACTGAGTCCCTGTTCTACTAGGCTACAATACTCTTTAAATTTGTAACATTCGTTGTGTTTCTTCTGTCTCTGTGCTCTCCAGAAGCACTTGGGCTTGGCTCAAGACATGTCACCTTGATCCATTTGTCTTTAAGTGGATCACTATCCCAAGATCCAAAAGGATCACTAATCAAGCTTTATGTTCTCCATAAATGAAGCTTTCAGATGCTCTCTGCCCTTCCACAGCTCTTTTTCCCAATCCAGTGCCAACATCTACCAGGCTGATGGAGACCAGGCCAGGAGGCAGCAAAACCAAACAGTATTTCAAGATTATTTTGAGTCTTGTGCTGTTAGCTTGGAGTCTTCTGGTTTTTATTAATCTGTGCACGTGGTAAGGCCATCTGAGAGAAACCTGCACTAATAGAAGCACAAAAGCCAAAAAAGAAGAGGAGTTTGGGGATGAGGAATAGGAAAGATGGTTTCATGGAAGCATTTTGTGGGATTTTCCAGCCTCGGACGTGACTCTTGGACGTGTGTGAGACATAAATGAGTTGCAGGTCAGAGATAATGCTGGAATTGAAGGCTTAGGGCACGGGCAGAGCAGGAGGCTTTCAAGAAGGGCTTAAACACCAAAGTCCTCAAAAATACCAGACTAAACAAACCCCTGCTGGTCCCAGCCTGGGCTCCATCAGCTTGACGTTCAGGCTGGCTGCCTCAGCGACCTCAGGCACCCATCAGTTATCCCAAATTTGACTTCCCAGCTGCAGCCCTTGTGTGTACCTGGAGCAGGAGGGCTGAGGACAGGTCCTGCTCTGCCCAAGTGCAGGTTACTTGCTATTCAGAGCAGGAGAGCTTCCCTGGGACTGACTTATAGATCCAAATGGAAATGATTCCTGCCCTGGGCTGCTCACTGTGACCTTCAACCCGTTGGAGAAATCTATTCCTTCTATCCTGGCTTATTTATTATTTGTGAAACATTCATGACTTCAAGTTCCAGTTAAGATTAGTTTGGCTGCCTGTCATTTTTATGTCCAAGGTCAGATTAATTCCATGCATCCAACAGTGGGAAGCTTCTTGAAAAGGCACATTTTCCTCCTCTTCCTCCAGAAAAAAATACAGGAAACTTATGGTCTGGGATGCAGCAGGTCCTTCCATCCCACGTAACTCCTTTTTAGTAGTTCACTGCACCATTTTACTGTGAAAGTATTTCTCTTCCCGTTCTGTCTTTTAAAACACAAGCAAAATTCAGGTGTACAATAAAATCCAGATGTTGCACCAGCCGTAGCAAAACTCTTTCCAAAAAAACCTGGGATCAAACTTCAGTTTGTATCAGTTTAGCTGCATCATTCCTGTCCTTACAGGACTGTGGAAAGATGAAGCTTTGCAAGCTCGTCCTGAGAACATTCTGCCACCTGAACAGGACAACACTTCCCCACAGGACCCTGAGACTTCTTGGAGAGTCTGAGACTGGACATTTTTGACCCGTAGACTCATAAATGGGTATTGGATTTCCTTCAGGTCTCCTATAAATTAAGTAAATGAGAAGGAACTGCTTTGGCAGGCATTGCATGCGTGCCTCCCTCAGAAGTTTTCAGGACAACCCCATGGAATTTTGGTTTCCCTTCCAGCTCTGCACACCCAATTTGGTGAAGCAAAACCAAACCCTGCGCTGCATCCACATGAAACTTCCAGCAGAGACACACCCTGACCAGTCCCTTGGAGTAATCATAGCAGACAAACCTGGAAATGTTTTTACCTATCAAGATGATAGAATTAGTAAAAAAAAAATTGATTTTGCCATGTAGATTCTTGACAGTCGTGCTGATGTGAAACAGTGGCCTGGGGGATTCTCTCTCTTAGCCAAGAGGCTTTGTCACTGAGCCAGTTTCTGGCTGTGAGTTTGAGAGGAAAGTTCCAAAACCACAGTGGACCTTTGTAAAAGCAAAAAAAAATCATCCTCGTGTGCAGAATGGTGTGTGGGATCCATGGGAAAACCCAGCCAGAGAATCCTGGGATCTCGGGAAAGCAAAGGAGCTGCTCTTTTCTCTGTCACTGTTTCTTCTTCATCTGCATCAGGCTCTTGCAGGGCTGAAAATAATCTTTTTTCGTCTTCACGAACCATGTCAGAACCCTAACCTGTCCTAATCTTTTTTGTGGCTCCTGCTATCCACAGCTTGGATATTCCAGCTTTCCCTCTCCTAGGCTGTCAGAAAACTTGCAGTGCCACGGTTCTTCCTCTTGATCTGATCAGCTCCTCCTGTCTCCGGCTCCAGGCACGAACATCCAACTGTTCGGTCTTGTGTTTCTTGCCTTGTGCAGAGCTCTGGCCTCACCCTTTTCCCTGACACTGCTTCCACTACTCCTGAGTAGACACACAAAATATTCAGGAATTTTGGGCAGACAGCGCCATATTATTTCCACCTGGTTGTAACATACTCAGCTTCCAAAACCGAGCGGCACAGCTGAGTGGGATATTACAGCTGTGAGGTCTAGAAATAAACTTTCTCTGTGCCTTTGTGCTGAGGGTGCTCATCTTTGCAGGGCTGGGTCTGCCAACTGAAGGCACCTCTGGGGCAGGGTCTTTCCTCAGCTCTGGCACTCTGAGCTTGGCCAAGGGGCTGTGCAGGGCGTGTCAGGATTGCTGTGCTCCTGCGGTTGTGCTAAGGTGGAAAAATGCAACTTTTTTTTCCGCTCTAGGGTCGATGGGAGAGTCAGCAAGATGTGTCCCAAGGTGCCACAAACTCCAGTAGAGGCATTAGTCCATCTCGTACCTCCCTGCCGGGCTCTGGGCAGCAGAACCACTCTCCTGATCCGGGTAAGGGCTCTCCTACAGCTCAGAGAATTCCCTAAAAGTGGGAAGTCACTGCAGCTCCTGAGTGTCACAAAAAAAAGCTGAGCTGCCCTCAGAGAGTGCTTTCCCTTGTCTAATTCTTCGGCCGTAGAAGTCATCTTAGACTAAAAAGAACAGTTTTTTACATTTTTTATAGAGGGTTTTGGGTCAGCTTCAGTTTGTTTTTTTTTTCCCCTGTCCCCAAAGAATAACTGTTTTCATATTTTAATTTTTTTTCTTTTCTAACAGGTATTGGTAGCCTGGCTGCTTCCTACCTGAATCCTGTCAAGTCCTTCGTGCCTCAGATGCCAAAGCTGCTGAAGTCCCTCTTCCCTGTCAGAGACGAGAAAAAGGGCAGGCAGAGCTCTCCCCTTGCTCAGCAGGTAAAGCATTAAATCACCCACAAAATTCAATATCGGTGAGTGCTGCCGGGCTTGCTGGCAAAGAGCTGTTTTATAAAAGTTGTTGCAGAGCAAACCAAGCTTTTAGGCACAGCAAAGCCTCGTAATCCATTTCCCCTCCATCCTGTCCAGGGATAGTGGAGCTGCTGGAACTTATTGATACGCACTCAGCCCACTTGGTGTTTTACAGGTGCCAGCTCCACTCCCAGTGTGATTTATGGGCCTCCCACTCGCAGCAACAATGGTGAAATTTATGAAGGGCACTTAGTGTTGTTTGTGTATTGCCAGGAGGAAAATGTAATTCTATTTTTAATTCCTTATTTCATATCCCATCCCCTCCCACCCCTCGCCTTTTACCATCTTTTCCTGTCTACTTGGGGCAGTTGCTTTTGTTCGTTTTTATCTATTCCACGTGTCAGGGAAGCATTTGATTTCCTTTCTTTCTTTTGGGTGTTGTGCTGCAGAGCTCCCACCTGCTCCAGATGTGGCTTCTGTGCTCTGAGCAGAAGTGAATGCATGGTCAAGCTGACTGAAAAAAAACCTCTATCTTCTAAAAAAACACCAGATGAAATACAGAATCCCATTATAAATAATAGAATCTCCTTTATTTGTGAGACTGTCGTTTAGCTAAAAAGGAATATTTCCCTGTAAAGTAAATTTTGAAGGTTTAGCAAACTGCTATGAAGATAAATCTGGAGCCAGATCTTGTGTGAAAGTTTTTGGGAGTCCAATCTGTCCATGCTGGCTCTGCTTTCATCCTCTTCCCTTGTCTGGGGTTCTGGAAGCTCACTGTTTGTTAACTCCAAATTTTCCTCATCTCTTGCCACGCAGACAAACATTTTAAAGAATATTCTTCCTCAAAACAAACCCAAAAATCCCTGAACAACTCTTTTTTGGTGGTTGGATCCAGGTATTTTGTTTTGTTGTTTGCTACAACTAAATTTGCTTTTACAAGAATATCCCAGGACTACAGGAAGTTGTTCTGGCATAGTAGAAGTACAGTAAAATATTAAATAAATAGGGCAAAAATAAATCCACTGGCACTTAAATATTTTTAAAAGTCATTTCTGGCACATGTAGCACAAATAAGAATGAGGCAGATTTAAAATATTTTTAGCGTGACTGGGGATTGATTTTACATTTTCGTGTTGCCTTTTGCTTGGTGTTGAGGCTGGAATTGTACAGAGCTCCTCATCTATGAACTGTAGAGAATTAAAATGAAGGCGGTGGCTTTCTTTAAAGGTATTTGGGTGTGGAAAGATGCAAATAGGTGCTCTTACAATTGCAGTGAGAGCCTTTCACACCTTCTTGAATCCTCAGTGAATCAGTGAGAGCTGAGAGGAGAAGCGAGGCCTAATTTCCTGCCTCTAGTCTAACCACCTGTTCCCACTCCTTCCCTGTTCAAGATCAGTCGTGGATGATTTGTCTGGATGTCAAGTTTTAAACTACAGGGACATCTCCTTAATGAGGTTTTAGTTCCTGTTATGGATTACTATGGAAAGTCAACCAGGTCATGATCTCAGTGATTTTTAATAGGAGGGGAAATGCAATTAATGCTTTGGTTTTTAAAATAATATGAGAAACATGGGATGCTTTAATGCTTGGCTGCACTGGAGAGCAACCCAGGCTTTCCATGACCGCTGGATCTGTATAATAAAATCAAATGTTGGAATCATCCTCTACTTCCAGGTTTTGCAGTGGAACAAATCAGTTGTACTGCAAATGCACCTCCCTGGTTTGAGAGCTTTTGCAAATCCCTTGCAGCTCTATCCGTAGGGACACGGGGCTTCTTCACTGCTGTCAGCAATCCCAGGGAATCACGGAATATCCTGAGGTGGAGGGACCCACAGGGATCATTGATCCAACCCTGGCCCTGCACAGACACCCCAGCAATCCCACCCTGCCCCTGGGAGCATTGTCCAAGGGCTCCTGGAGCTCTGGCAGCTTTGGGAACGTGCCCGTTCCCTTGGGAGCTGTTTCAGTGCCTGACCACCCTTTTGGGGGAAGAAGCTTTTCCTTATCCCAGCCTCAGGAAAGGTGCATAGAAGAGAGAGAAAAAACGGAAGGAATTGCCCCAGAATCAGCTCCAGCTTCTTCCGTGCAGCACAAAAATAAAGAGGTGCCTTTGCAGCAAGTCTGGCTTGAAGATCATAAATATCCCATCCCATAATCTCCTGTGCTGCTTCCTTGGAGTGGCCTGAGGATGCAAATGTGGGCAGAGGAATTGAGCTGGAGGTGGTGATGGATGGCTGAGGGACACGGGGGGCTCGGGGGGTCACTGCCAGGCCGTCAGCTTTAGCACCTCATCCCTCACCTGCCGCAGCCAGGCAGGCAGCCAGGAATCCCTGTGGAACTGAAGGAAATTGTGCCACGGAGGGGACACAAAAATGATCTTTCTGAGCCTCAGAGAATTCAGAACAGCACCTTTAGGTCTGTGGGAGAATGAAATTGCAGTGCCCGGTGGCAGGGGATGTAAATGAACGTGCAAGGTGGGAGAAGTGGGTGGTAAACTCCAAAAGTATGAGGGGGAGGCAAAGCCAAAAAGAACTTTTTGGCTTTATTTGCAAAGAAATCTGAGCCTTAACTGGGAACTGCTGGAGTTTTGGTGCTGTAGACAACAGTTTGGGAGAGTGAGGTTCAGGAATAGAAATGACAAAGAGGACGGAAGGATCTGAATCATCCTTTCCTGGATGGAAGCTGAGATATGGGGAGATTCAGGTTGGATTTTGGGAAAAGGTTCTTCCCCCAGAAGGTGCTGGGGCACTGGAACAGCTCCCCAGGGAATGGTCACATTCCCAAGGCTGCCAGAGCTCCAGGAGCATTTGGACAACGCTCCCAGGGATGCCCAGGGTGGGATTGTTGGGGTGTCTGTGCAGGGGCTGGGGATGGACTGGATGATCCTGGTGGGGCCCTTCCAGCTCAGGATATTCCACGAGTCCATGAAAAGCAAATTTCCAAAGGAGAAGGACTGAACCTGCCCCCAGGTCTGGAGTTGAAGTGAAGTTCACTGTGACCATTCCAAGTGGGTGTGGTACCAAATCCCTGATTCTGTGCCAGTGAAAAAGGAGATCAGTTCTGATCAGTCGTTACAAAAATACACTTTTTTAATTATTTTAGCATCTTTTTATTTCAGTCCTGCCATTGCTTGGTGCAGCATCAACCTTAAGTGAGTGAGCCCGCACAAAATAATCTTCACAAAGGGATCTTCCCTTGTTTAGAGTGGTTGCTGGAGCTTCAAAAAAACCCAAAAAGCAGAGGCATCCCAGTCAAGGTGGTGGCAGTGAACGAAATTGCTGTCTTTGACCTTCTGCTGCAAGTTTAGTAACTAATCTGGAGAATAATGAACCGCAATTAATGAAATCTGCTCTCGTATTCAAGTGTGTTTCTCAGACAGCACATAAAATAATTGAAAGAACTTCCTGCTCTCTAATTAGTTAGATTGAATTAATTTGGCATAATAGGATTCTTTATGTAACTCAGAGAACGGCTTCCGATGAAGCTGTTTATGTACCTAAAAGATTGGGTTCTGATGAAGCTGTTTATATACTTTAAAGTTAGAAAATGCCTCTTTTCTCCTTTATCTGCTGCCTTTAAATTAATTGCTAGTCGCCTGTAAATTAAAAAAAAAAAAAAAAGCCAACAATTTAAACCTTTCTCAATGGCTGGAATTGCTTTTTATTGTCCCAGCCTATTCTTGAAAAAGCTGAGAATCACAGAGTGCAAGATGTGGAGCCTTCTGCCCCTCACTGCTGATGGGGAGAAGCTTAAAATCCTTGTGTAAAATATGTAGGTGGATGGAGAAGCAGAGTTTCATCTCTCCGTGCTTAATTATATTATGTAGGAATTGAAATTCCTCTTCTTTTATCCACATGCTGAGGCTTTCCCAGGGTGCACCAAGCAGAATTCCTGTTCTTTTCCCTTGTGACCCCATGGCCCTCCAGGAACTGCCTGTGCAATTACATTTCAGGGCATCACTGGGTGCTGACATTAAAACTGGACATGTTAAATTTCAGTTTCTGGTTTTTTGGCATTGCTGTGGCAGAAGGAAATTCCTGTGGCCAATTTGGTGAGTGGATTTTGGTCACCTTCCTATCCAAGAATCTTTTTGGATGCTCAGATGTCCTTTTGTTAGCACGTGGCTTAAGAAAGAGATCTTGAGTCACAGATTTATTTTTTAAAAAAACTGTAATGAACTCTGAATTTCCATGTAATTCATTTTTTCTTTATGGTGTAGCCACATGGAGGGGGCAGCTGTCACTTCTTTCCCTTCCACCTTTTGATGCAGACATAGAAATTAATCTTAAAAACTAATGAAATGCAGTTAATGAAAGGCTTTCTAAATAGACAAAACCCCTTTTCTGGCAGTCCATTAAAAAATAACAGTTTCATGGATGGGCCTGGTGCACAGTATAATTGCTAGAACTGACATTCCTTAATCAAATGTAAATAATGTGGCCTCAGAGAACCTTCTTCAACATCTTGAAGGCTTTCTTTTTTCAGAGTTTCAAGTAAAAAATCATTTGGGTGCTACAATCAGCAGAGCTCCACAGCAGAGCTCGTGTGTCTCCTTGTGACTCAGTTGTTGGTGTTTTGATTTCTTTCTGAGCTCAGTTTCGCTGTCATCCTCAAATACAAATCGGTTTTGATGAGAATGAGTGTGGAAAACTGGCTTTGGAAGTTTCAAACCACTCAAATTTCTTTATAAACTAACTTTAAAATGGGTATGAATTACTCTTTTAATCTGCCAGGACCTAGAAATGAAGTAATTTAGCTGCATAGAAAATGGTGTGGTTAATATTGTGTAAATTGTACTAGAAATGGGGAATTCTGAAGTCTTATTACAGGCTGAAATCTTCCACACAGGGAAGGTGGAATTAAGAGGGGGTTGTTTGGGTTAATATTTAAATGCAGAGTGTATTTAGAGAAGAAAATGAACAAACACCAAAAAGCCTCAACAGATTAACTTGCCCTGGATTTCAGATCTCCTTGTGGAAGGCAGGAGATTTTATATTTGAGTGATTAATGACTTTGCCCCCAACTTTAAAATAATTTTGAAGAGGAATTTTGCTTGGCGGGGGGTGCTACCTTTTAAAAATGGATTCCTTTTTGGGGGGCTATGTACTAGAGAGTTTGGGATTCTCCCTGCATTTCCACGCATGCCCTGTGAAACTATTTTATCCGGAGTGCTCCAAAGTGATTTAAATCTCTGGTTAATGAGGCAGGTGTCACGTCCTGCTGCAGAAGTTCCCGGCAGCTGCTGTTAAGTGGTGATGGGACCATAACACTGTCAGGGGGAGGGTCCTTGGGCTCAGTTACTCCTGTCTGGGGAGGGGAAAGCAAAGAAAAGAGCAGTGGAAGTTTGGGATAATGCCCCTTTAGGATTGTGTCAAGCTTGGCACTCACAGGGCAATGCTTGGCTGCGCTGGCCCGATCTGTTCTCCTAAATGCCACTGAACTTTCTGCGTGTTGGACGTTAATACTGAGGGATTTTCATCCAAGTGACACGAAATCAAAGGCTTTGCTCTGAAGTCATCAGTCACCGCTGCCAGAGGCGTTTCACAAAGTGTTTAATGGCACAGAAATACCAAATGTGTTTTGCTGAGCTCTTCGAAGAGGTGCCATTATATATATGTGGAATCTGTGGGATGAAAAAATGTTCATTCAGGATTAATGCTGGTGCCTCTGTAATTTTAGGGGAGAGACACACAAATTGCTTTTCCCCTTCAAGCTCACCAGCGTGGCAGGTTGGGCTCTCTTTTGGTCACCTGAAAGAATGTGCAAAGTGACCTCTCAGTGAGCAGGAAATGGGCACTCGTAGAGATCAAAGATTCATGGAATCACNGCAGCTCTGCAGGTGGAGTCTCAGAGGGGCAGAATCGCTCCCTCCCCTGCTGCCCAAACTGTGGGATCATCCCAGCACACGGGGGATTCCTGGGATGTGAGTGTATCCACCTGGGGCATGTCCAGCTTCTTTGTATCCTCATCATCTCCCTGCACAGAGCAGCAGCTCTTAGGAGAAGACAATCAAAGATGCTTTAAAGTGAATTGCTTTCATGTTCTCCCTCACTCCGTGTTTTGTCAGCTTGGTTGAAGAAATTCTGCCAAAAAATCATCGCTGTAAAAGGGTCGTGTTTTGCCAGGGAATAAACAGATACGTCGAGTTTAGCAGTCACTATCTACAAACATTTAATGAGGGAATTTGGCTCTGGATCCAGAAATATTTTTCATCCAGCAATGGCTTCCCACACAGTCCCAACACTTTGTTTTCCGTGCGCCCCCCTCCACAAGGAGTTTGCCTGCATTTCATCCCACAGATCTGGTGTGGTGCCCTCGCTGCCCCAGCGAGGCTGTTCCTGCCCATCTGCTTCTTGTCAGCACCAAAGCTGGGCAAGTGCCACCTCTCATAATTGCTTTTTTCTCCGTGTTTTTCTAAACTCTGCTTGGCAGAGTTAACTGTAGTTTGGAGATCTGTCATCCTTTCAGGAGGAGAACTCGATGAGGAGTGATTAAAGCCTAATGGTTTTCTTTCTTTTGCTGTGTGATACCAACTGGATTTTTAGATTTTTGTGGATTTGCAGGCTGTAAGACTAGAGATTTTAGAGAGATAAAAAACCCAAACAAACACTTTCTCTGTTTATTTATTTTAAAGGGAGGAAAGAAAATCAAAGGAACTGAGAATTAGCTTTAAACACTTTTTCTTATTCCAATTCTGAATGTTTATTTCTGGATAATAAGGCTGGACAAATTTTATAAAACCTAAAATTTGCAGGGTTTCTTCATTGCTTTATTCTGATCCATCTGCTTCCTGGAGCCCCAGGTGCCGTCCCAATGAGGATCTCAAAATACTCAAACTCGTGCACCCAAATCAGAGCTAGTTTGCCCTGAACCCCACTCCAGTGGTAAATTTTCATTTAGCAGGTTTAGGAACAAGCAAAAAACCCTCCTCTCCTTCTTCTTTTTACTGAACTGGAGCTTTAATGTCTTCAAAAAACTTATTTGGGTCCACTGTGACCCTGTTGGGGTTTTGTCCATCTTTTGTCCTTTTATTTTCTACCTTGAACCGCCTCGGTTTTTTTAATTGCTGGCAATCTCTCTATAAATAATAGCTGTTCTTTTCTCCTGTGTTTATTTCTCTCGAGGGTAAGTTTAGTCATATCCCTGCTTTGCTGGGCTTAGAAGGGAGGCAAGAGAAGATGCCTTCCTCTTCAGCTGGAAGGTTTCAGTGCTTCAAACAGGTTGTTGAGTCCTGGCAGTCACTCGTCTGGGAGCTGAGCTCTGCCTGGGTGTTTGTACAGGAGGAATTCTCGAGTCCCCTGGAGAAAAAAGGAATAAAACCAGACAGCTCCCAGTGTGTGTGATGTGTCTCCCTTAAGGAGCTCTTCCCTGAAAATCTGAACTTGCACAGGCAGTACACGATTTAACAGAGCTAAAGAGATGCTCCTGCCTTTTTCTGCTCTCTCCTTCTCCTCATGCTTCCCTTTCCCAAGGTTCTCCACTGACCTGGTGGTTCCGTCCCCTCCTGTGTGACAGCCCAAGCCGACAGCATCAGCTCAGATTTATATCAGGTGTCACAGTGTGTTGCTCTGGTCTCAGGAGAGGGATTATTTCAAATCTGCTACATAAAAACCTGAATATGGAGCTCATGAGGGCCGTTTCTTGTCAGTGCCTGCGTATCCAGCCCTGTGCAGCAGCACTGGGAATGCCCTCCTGGAAAAGAGGATGCACAGACCTGGATTCTGCCTTGCTTCTTGGGTTAAAGCCAATAATGCTCAGATCCAAACTGAATTAAGAGACTGGAGGTGGAGAAGGAGCTCTGGAGGTGAAATCGTAGGATCCTTAGGGTTGGGAAAGGCCTTTAAGGTCATCGAGTCCTGCAATAACTCAGCACCACCCCCATGGTCAGGACCAATCCATGTCCTCAGGTGCCACATCCACGTGGGTTTTGAACACTTCCAGGGATTGGGCAGCCACAGCTTCTCTGGACAGCCTGTGCCAGGGCCTCACCCCCCTCACAGGGAAGGATTTTATCCTCATATCTAACCTAAATCTTTTTTAGTTTAAAACTGTTCTCTCTGCCTGTGTAAAAAGTCTCTCTCCTCTTTTTTTTTGACGAACTCCATTTCAAGTACTAGAAGCCCAGTTTAGTTTTCCATCCTTTCATGACAAAGGTTTGCTTAGGATCCGTAAATTTCAAATAAAAGCTTTAACATTTACCGGTTTGACAATACTTAATCCTTTCACTGAGTGATTCTCTTCATTTCCCTCCCCCCAGGCTGTCCCACGAATTATGGTTCAGTCGGCCAGTCTGGATGCCAGTGCTGCAAGGATAAAGCAGGTGAGCACATCCCAGGGTGTGAGGATAGAATTTTTATATTCACTTGCCAGAGGTGGCCGAAGCATCAGCTGCTTAAAACCTGTTGCACTTGTGCTGTTGCCTCACTGTGAATGCAGCCTGTGCTGCTGGGTGTTTTAGGTCCTGGTAAAATCTCCTCTCCTATTCCTGGTTGCACTTTCATATTTGAAAGCATTAGCAGATAATTAGCTGAAATTTAGCTGGTTTGCTGCTTTAAAAGGAGAATTTCTAGGCTCTGACAGTGTCTGTAAGCAGGATGTGGCTGTCATTCCAAGTGTGGAGCTGAATTCCCCATTTTGCCATGATACCATGGAAAAACTCTTGCTAAGCTGGAGAGAAAATAGACGCTGTGATCTCCCACTTTTCAGCAGAACTTCAGTCTCCTGAGCAGCACATCAGCTTCCTCCCACTGTGCTTTTATTGTCTTAGCAAACTGTGTTATCCAAAGGGAAAATCCAGAGAAAGAGCAAAGCTCCTGAGCCCCCATGGACACCACCCTTGCCACAGGAAAGTGAGCACTATGGCTTTAATCTGCTGGAATATTTAATAAAAGCCC
>VYZQ01031774.1:26883-38328 GCA_013400655.1 Mystacornis crossleyi | reverse complement strand
GAGCCGACCCGCGGCTCGGCGCTGCCGGGGCGGGCATGCACAACAAAGGCGGCGGGCGACGCGTCCCGGGCGGGCTCCGCAGGTAGGTAGGTGCGGGCGGGTCCTTCTCGGCAGCCAGTCCCGCAGGATGTGTCCCCACCGCCCTGCTGTGAGGGGAGAGCGACCGGGGAGCAAGCTCCTTCTTCATCCCCGGCCCCAGCCCCGCCGCACCTTGCGGGCGCGGGGCTGCAACAAAGGCAAATGGCTGCGCGGCGGGGAGGGCTGCGGGGCCGCTCATGGAGCGCTTTATGATTTATCTGTGCGCTGGGTCTCGTTCCCGGGTCCAGCGGGGCCGCTCGGGTCCTACCGGCAGCTCCGCGCCCAGCGCGGAGACGGGAGCGGGGGATACACGCTCTTCCCAAGCCCTTCCACACCTGCTCCGGCTGACACCTGCTCGCTGCCGGCGTCCCGCATGTGCCCACACCCCGCACTCACTCGGTCCTTGCCAGCAGCGGGGGCTCCGCTGGCGCAGCACGGGCCGGAGCGCTCTGCCCGTGCCCTGGTCCGGCTCCTCTCGGCTCCTGAAACGGCACCCGCAGGGACAGAGAGCTTTGCAGTCGGCAGGCTAGAGCCTTGGACATGCCTGGGGGCTTTTTGTCCTGCGTAAGGTGGGATGTCGTGTGCTGGTACGGTACTAGGCTGAGTTCAATCGTTGGGAAAGGGTGGCTGGGCAGCACTTGGCTCTTTAAATCTGCGAGGTCCGAGCGAGTCATTTCTTAATTAATTTCCATGTGATTTCAACTCCAAGATGCAGTCTCCCAAATTCGTAATTGGTTTTGATACCCGAGGTGTTAGCAAGGGCATCTGTTTTAATCCATAGAGGTAGAAGTTTTACTGCATTATTGAAAACAGAATTCCCTGGAGGAAAATCTATAAAATCGACTTCTACCATTTTCATTTACACCGCAGCAAAGCAGCACTGGGTGCATCTACACTTTAGCTTTTCCTCATTTCCTAGTCATTGTGGCACTGAAAAGCATTATAAACAATTCTGCTTGTTTGTTGGTATTATAGTAAGGCCTGAGGGTTTGGTAATGGTTTCTTTCACTCATGGCTCTCAAAATGCTTTACAGACATCAATTAGGACTGGGAGCACTGCTGCAAATCTGGGGAGGTTTTATTGATCCCATTTTACAGATGAAGGAGCAGATAAGAGACCTAGAAAGATTTAAGTCAAATCCAGAACCTAAGCACAAATTCCAAATTCCCTATTTAAGATGCTCTTCCCCACCTTACTTTAAAAAAATTTTCTCCTAATTTCACTGGCTGCTCCATGAGGTGTTTTGGGCACTGTTGGGACATTTATACTTTGGGATTTTGAGGTACTGCTCTTGTATATTGCCAGAAGTGATGTACCTTTAGTGCCATACTGTTGAGAAGAATGGTTTCTGAGTAAAACAAGTCCCTCTTATTTGGTTTGTACTGAGGTAGAACCCAAGAGCTCTATCATGGACAAAGATGCATTAGGCAAGGCATCATGCAGCCAGACAGCAAAGCATATATGGAGCTGATGAGCCAAATACAAAGCCTGGGTGTCTGCTGTGGTCTCTTTGATAGCCTCCCTCAAGAAGAGATATGGTCTCTTCTCACTAAGGCTCTTTGAAGGGTATATTTCCAAAAGCAAAATGAGTGGTTCCTATTGTAACTGCAGCTGCGAAGACTCCTGATCCTAGCCTGGTTTTTGAGTCTGTCCACTTGCTTTCATGGCCCAGACAGGAGATGGACTGTGTTTGAGATCTGGTTCACATCCTTAGGCATTGCTTATATTGATCTCCGTTAAGGCCTTTAACCAGAGAACCGCAGCTGCAGTCTCAGATTTAAGGCTTGCCTCTGTCTACAGAGCACTGTACGAGATAACGGTAGCCCCAAAGCATTTGTAAAGTTTTAAGCTCCTTAAGCTTCATCTATGTAAGAAAAGCCTACTGCAGACTAGGTGATGATGCACAGCTCCCAGTAGTCACAGAGGAAAGGGAAAGGAATGCTTTTATGGATTTTCTGAGTTTATTATCCATTGTGTGCTTGCTGAGCCTGATTTAGTCTAACAAGATTGTCTGGAAATCCTGGTTTCTTAATATTTAAGTTTGTAGGATATCAAGTTCCACTTCAAATACAGCTCCCCCAACCAACCAATTACCCCCCAACCTCAAACACCTCAGTGCTGGAGGTGCAAGAAGCATTGCTGATTGATGGCAGGCAAGATACGGCATCACAGTTTGTTTCCTTTCCAGTGTTGCAGAGGACAGTTCTTTTAGAGGAGAGACTGCAAGCATAGCTCCAGGGCCTCCATGGCTGGGCATCAGCCAATTACTGCCATATGAGGTTAGCTCTGTGGCACATCAGCACACGTTTATGTTAATACAAATGCAACATGATTGTTCCATAGTATTGATGGAGTTACTGTGTTTACAGCCCTATAACATGACTAATTGAAAGAGAGATTCTGATTACAAAACCATGGACTTCGAAGGTGATTTCTTCTGCAGCTTTTGAATGGGCCAGTTTGGAACTAAGAAATGAACTTCTAGAGGACATAACCCAGTTTTTATTTTCCATTGATGCAGTTACCCTTTTGTCAAGCGCTTGGGGAAAAAAAATCCTGTATCACAAAAGAAACAGGAAGATCTTAACGGGTTTTTTCCACCTTGCCATGATCCTGTTGCAGTATAGCCTGTGCTGCTGTAGCTGCTTCTTGGTCTATGACAAAAGCTCTAACCTGCCTGTGCCCTGCAGGAATGTAGCCCTAGGAACCAGCCTGGAGATTTTCTCAGCTGCCACTGCAGTGAACACATTCTGCTTGTCCAGAGCAGCTTGGCGGCAGCAGTTGTGGGTGTTAGTGAGATGAGGAGGCATCACATGCAGCACTCTAAAGCCAGGATTGGAAAGCTGTCCACAGCTTGATGAGTTTCCTGCTCCCATGTCACCTGCCAGCATTCACAGGATGCACCCATTTGTCTCTGGGAATAAACTGGGCACCTCTGGCCAGCATCTCCCCAAGTTTTGCAGTCCTTACTTCATAATTAGCCGAGTCTCAGATTCCATCTGTTTTTCAGTTTGCAGCGGCCCTCACAGCTGCTTCCTGGCAGCCATTATCACCTTCCAGCACAGGAACAGCTTTAGCTCTGAGTCTTGGGAGGATGGATAGGACTGGCAGGATCAGTGAGATAAGGAAAAACAACAAAGAGGTAGAAAACAGGTACATGGGCACAGAGAGGGAAGGTGGACTGAGAACATACGTGACTTTGAGGGGAAAATGAAGTGCCAGGTGGGAGGCACTGCAAATCCTGAGACTTTGTGGGAGTCACAGAGGAGGTGGGATGTGGAGGGAGTCAGGGAGCTCTGCGGCTTGTAGGAACAGGGTGAGAGATCTCTGCTGCCAGGGACAGATTGCATTACAGCTGCCAGCCCACTGCCCAGGCTTCAGAGCTGTTCAGTGAGCCCGAGCCACTACACAGGGCCGTGCAGCATTTGTTATTTTCCAGACATCCTCCTGTAAGTTACAGCAACAAAGGGTGAGTATCTCCGGGAACTGTGCGGGATTGCAGGGGTCGGTAACCTTGTCCGTGGTGCCATCCCTGCGAGGGGAGGGCTCTGGGAAAACCACTGGCACCACAGCAGGGACTAGCATCAGTTACATGAGGAGGAGCGATTTGCTGCTCAAGGACAGAAAGGACAGTGGAAAGTCTGTAATTTCAGGAATTAGTTATGGAAAGCTGGGATCCTCGGGCTGAGGTAATAAGAATAGCTGGAGAATTAGGCAATTCCCATATTCATGAGCTGACAGACTGCAGTCCCTTTGCCAAGGCTGTATTAAATACACCAAGGGGCAGAGGAGTTTTCTGGCTTTGCTAACAGCTGCTTCAAGGTGAAGCACAAAGGGAAAAAAAAAAAATCTCCACTGTCTGCTGATATTCACTTTGCCATGTTACATCTCAGGGCCTGGAACAACTCAGGGCCCTTTGCAGACCTTTTGGAACCTGCGTTTGGAACAGTCTCTTCACATTCTAGAAATAACTTGTTTGGGAATTCAAGACCTTTCCTAAGGGTTTCTCTCCAGAAAGGGGCTAAAGGTTCTAAAGCTTTTGAAAGAAAACCTGTCCTATACGGGAAGTCAAGGAGCAGCAGTAAATTTTTTCTTATAAAGAAAAAACATGGCTTTGTGTTTTTAGCTAGAGAGAGTGTCTACGCCCTTGCTTTCTCTGCTGTTGAAATGCTTAAAGATACGTGTAAGCAAAAATCCGTTTTTCCTTTGGGATATGAAGCTTCAGCAGATGGTAGTGGGAGTTTGCAGGCTCGGTTCTTTGTCAGTGCTTGCAGAAGCAGCCTGACACTGCACTAGCTGTGGATGCAGTGCTAGAGCTGCTCCAGTCAGACACGGTGCAGCCCATCTTGTGGCTTCCCTGGCGTCTGGGAGCAGTGCTGGCAGTCTCCTGTCAAAAGTAATTTGTTTACCACACAGCAACCCTACTGTTTCGATAGGCGTGTTTAGGAAGCCAGTTAGCAACTGAAAGATGACAGTGGCTTTGACCACAGTCCAGTGATTCACAAAACTCAGAGTACACACAGCTGAACTTTTCATGCAAGGTTCTTCTCCCAGGAAAAAGGGAATTAAAGACCCTCAGACACTGAGCAGAGACAGCTCCTAGCACAGAAGTGATACACATTAGTTTCTAGTGTCACAGCCTGTTGGAGCTGTTGTGTCAGATTTATTTGCTGGCTTCCTAGTTTGTTGCAAGGACAACTTGCCTACCATTCTCTCTACTCAAGTTCTTGCTTATCTTAAGGATCTTTACATCTCAAGCATCTTTCTGAATAAACACATCTTGCAGAGAGGTCTAGAGGCAGAGCAGTGGGTCAGAGTTTGGCTGGAGCAGAATTAGCACCAGCCTTGGCTGGTACTGGATTGAAGCTGAGCCCCCTTGACCAACAGGATATCAGTGCCTGGAGATATCAGTCAGCTCTGTGCTGAGATACTGCTGGCATTCATGGTGGTGTGGCTGATCCTTCCAGCCTACTTCTAGGAGTAGACAGAAGCAACCCCTTCTGAGAGGAGGTCTGTCTTGAAAGACCCTTTTCAAGAAAGTGCCTTGTAAGAGCCAGGGAGGTGACTGCTTCTCATAAAGGATCGATAGAGTTTCACTGCTAATCTGTGCTGTGGTAGTTCAGCCTGAAAAAAGCTCCCCAGGCCTGAACTGAGACCTCTCAATTACAAGAAAATGAGAGCAGTCCCTCAGGAGGCCTGGTTTGCGGTACTTAACTGTTTTGCACTGATGTGCCCCATTTTTTACCACAGCTGTTGCAACAGCTCTGTTCTCTGTGGACAATCAGGGCTCAGGTTTCCACAACACAAGATAACCTGTCAGTAAGCCCCAGTGTGGTGCTTCTTTTCCTGTTTAGGGGTAGATACAGCTTTGGAAATTGGCGCTTTATGATTGCAGAAGCCATATCTTCAGTGGGGAGCTCTCACAAGACAGTACTTCAGCTTCCCTTAAAGCTCAGTATCACCGAAAACAAACATCAGCCAAAGTCACAGGAAAAATAGACAAAGAAAAAGAAAATCTGTTTTTGAAAGAGGAATGGGTAGGCCACGGACTCCTTTGTATTGATAAGCAGCCTGTGAGCTTACCAGCTTTTTAAGATGAAGGTGCATAGTTTGCTTGTTTGATCTGCCCCTGGAGTTTTGGAACACCTTCCAGCAGGTACAGGAAGAGTTGATGTCTCATTCCTGGCTCTGAGAACCAGGTTTGCTAACTCAACAGCCAGTCCTGTCTTTCAGTGAGGATCTTCTGCTCTTTATTCTGGATTCTGTCCTTACCTGGGTACCACAGAGCCACATTCCCAAGGGAGACAGTCATTGCTTGTCTGCACAGTGCTGCAATATTTCTGGTCATATGCAGACAGTGGAGCAATAACTCTGCAACACTTTTTATTCTGGCTCTCAGCACACTCCTCAGGCTTTTCTTCCTTATAGCAGCAGCATGAAGTAAATCCATAAAACAGAGCTAACCCAATCAGAAGCAGCTGCAGGCACTAGCATAGCCCACAACCACATCAGCAATCCTGTTCATGCTTACAACAGTGCAGCATGCGTTAGTGCATGCCTTGCATATTTTTTTTGTATAGGATGGCTTTTGACCTCCATGGGAAGAAGCTCCCTATTCCCCCTGGCCTGTCCAGAGGGATGACAGTCAGAAACTTTATTTCCTCTTTGCCTAAGAGCCATTCTTTTGCCTGTATCTCATCTCATATAAAGACCATCAGAGCACAGTCCTTTTTGAGTGAAGTAATATTCAGGTCAAAACTCCAGTTATGCCTCAAGCTAACACTACCTTAAAGAGCAATCCCTTTGAAGAATGTATAAATGCCATACAAATCAACTCAAAGTTGTTGTAATAGGAAAGGCAGATGAGATTTATATATCTGGAGAGATGGTCTGCTATTTTCAGATGGAAATTAGAGAAACAAGGGAGGTTGTCCCCTAGATGGGTACTTATTAAGGGGCAGATTTCCATTTGCTTTCCTTGCTGGATTGTTTTGAAAGATGTGAGCACCTATTTTCAGTGAAATGTTGAAGCACGTTCTGTAATAATACGGCTGTGACTTTTAAGGTGCTGAAGACTTTTAAGAATGAGGCTTTTATGCTGTTCATTGGTGAATCTGAACATGATTACAGATGTGGATATGTGTTAATAAAGTGGTTGAACTTTTGAAAGGCATACTGAGGTAAGGCCAGGTCAAGTGAGACCTCCACTTTTCCAGACAGTGAACAAGATCATGGTATATCTGGAAATACAACTCTTAGTCAGTGGTTCCACCTGCAGGACCATAGTACCTCAATTTGTAAAATAGCATTAACATTCCACTTTTGATTATCTCTGTAGATTACCATAATTACAGTACAGTAAACACGTCCATGGGGAAGAGCCCTCGGCCGCACTGTACGTGTGCAGGCTGGCGTTTGCCACACATGGTATTTAGTAGCTGCATCATCCTGCTGACATTGGCATAGCTTCCTTAGGTGGAAGCCATGCACAGGGTGTGGTGACAGGAGGTAAGAGGTTCATAAAGGTGAAAGCTGGACAAGCACGCTGAGATCAAATCTTTTGCTACACACCATCTACAGGACTTCCTCAGATTCTATCCAGTGCCTCTCTCCTTTAATGGCAGTTTTCAACTCCTAAGCCCTGTGAACCAAACGTTGCATTCGCAGCCCCATGCCAGTGGCTGTCACCACCAGTTGCCTCTCTGGGTGCCAGCGTGGTGGCTGCACCGCTGCCTCCCGCTGCAGTGCTGGGTGGTTGTATGCTGTATGCAGTGATGAGGGATGTGCTTCACACATCTCCCACTCAATGGGAATCAGGTGCTCAGCTGAGCTAAGACAACACCTTGGCTGTGCGGTAGTGGGGCCTCACACAGGGTCAAGGTACAGAGGTTTGGGCAGTGAATGCTTCTTCAAGTTGAACTCGTGCTTTATAGCACAGCTCCAGCTCATAATTAACACAAGACTGGAGCAGAGCTGCAATGGGAGTACAAGTGGCTTTGGGGCAGGTGATAGTCCTCCTTCAGCTTCTTCATCAGGGATGTGTGTGGGTCAAAGGATAAGGAGTTTATAGGAAAGCACAGAGTTGAGAGCCTTGTCAGGCAACAGGATAGCAGAAGGTGCTCTCTGGTAGGAAAAGGTATTTCTTTAGCAATTAAGAGAGCATGTAGCATGGGTGGCTGTGCTTAGGAGTGGGGAGGAGAGAAGAGTTAACAGAAAGGAAGCAGGGTAATGCTGGGGAGCAGGGAACAGGCAGGATGAGGTGACAGAGCTGATGAATGGCAGTTGTGTATGGACTTGGCAAGTCCTTGAGTGGCCACATACAAATGCCTGGAGCTTTTCAAAGTCAGCACATCAAGCACCAAAGCAGCAGGTGTGCAGCATGACTACGCATGAGGAAGAACAAGCAGCAGAATGCCTGGCTCCTGAAGAGGTTCTGCTTGTACCCTGCCCTATCCTCTCTGCCCATTTTGCCATTTCTGCTGCTGTTGGAAACGCATAGCATCTGGAAAAAACAATGCCCTTGTACAGTGCCTTTGGCTTCAGGAGAGTTCCTACAGTGTTGAATTCGCCCCATAGATTTTAATTACTCTCCACTGTGATAGTAATGAGAGCCAGTGGAATTGTACTGATTTTATTTCCTTTTAATTTGTTATGATGCTCTGGATGCAGATTAACTTTCCCAGCTCGATACATATTATTGATTCATCCTGCCTTGTGTTGCAGTAAATGGCTTGAAGGGAGGGGGGGCTGATTTCACTGTAGCTTCTCCTGGTACCTCTGTACCCCATGCAGTGTCCTCCTCACTCTGGCAGTAGCCAAAATCAGGTATCTTTGCTTGCTTCTGAGCATGTTGTTGCAAGATAATCTGCAGTCTCATTAATAGGAATTTGCTCCACAGACTCAGTGACACTCTTGGCTCAGTGGAGCCAGGCTGGGTGTGCCAGTGCATTGGTGCAAGTGCATGGCCAGCCCCAGCTTGGAACCACCTGCTATCTCCGCACCACACAACCTGCTGCTCCCAGCTGCTGGAGGCTTTCTGGACCTGACTGCAGCCCTGGTGCTCCACCTGAGTCAGCTCACAGGGCAGTGCAGTGCTTGGAAGCAGTAGGGGCATCTTCTGTCCCCCATGGTGTTCCTATCCTACATCCATCTTGGATAGGAGAGATCCAAAGGAGAAAGACAGAAGTTGGACTCAGCAGTCCTGCATCCCTCAACCTGCCAGCCCATTGGCACAGACTGCAGCAGAAAGCCTGGTGTTCCAAGGCTCATCTTAGAAAGCTTCCTCATCCTCAGCCATGCTCAAAACACTATTTTGTGGTATTTTAACTCCATGTGTCCTTACAGCATGAGGCTGCTGTGCCCCTCAGCAAGTCCAGAGGGACACTGACTGCATTGCATGAGTGTCACATCATCAATCAGAGGTTACCGAGTGTCCAAGTGCAGTCATTGCACTGCCCATGAATAGCCCAGCAGCTCAGTGATTACTATCTGGTTGCTGATGACGGTTGTCAGTGCCTTGGAGGCATTCCTTGAAGCAGAAACTGAACCTAGGCCAGAGTAGTTTTGCCTGAAATTGAAGTCTGAACAGTCCTTTCAGATGTGAAATGTTACTTGCTTCTCTTGCAAAATAGTCCACCAGCTCTGAGCACAACTCTAATGCACAGGAACATGTGTACTGACCCTGCAGCACTGGGCAAGATAAAGCAGTGAAGAGGCAAATATCAGTTTGTCATGTCACACAGCTGACGTCAGGACTTAGAAGCCTATATCCAATTAAAGCAGCCAGGCAATTAACATCAAAACAGTTGAGTCTGATCTTAACCTAGTGCATGTCAACATGGCTGTTGTAGCTGCAAGGAAGCCTCAAATTTATCTGAATGTGTTTGCCCTTGCACCTTTTATCTCCAGCTTGCAGAAGATGCATTTCCAAACTTTGTCATGTGTAATTTGTCCATAGAAGCATGGTGGCAGCAATCTTCTGTTTTTCTTGATCTCCAAAGATATCCTGTGCACCTACCTGCCAACATCCTGCTTATGTGGGCCCCTGAGCAGTGAGGAACTTCTCTCACCATCTTCACGGAAGATACTGGGCAAAATAGATGGAAAATGCTTTATGGAAGATCAGAAAATTACATTAAGCAAAATAACTGAGGTAATCGGGGGACAGTGAAAAGTCAGATACGGAGGATTAGATCCCAAACCTCATCATCCTAGGGAGTTTGGGGCAGAATCCTGCAGACCCTCAGCTGTAGACACCCATCGTGCATTAGCCCAGCAGTGTCACTGTGTCCTTGTGCCTGGCAGCACTTCCTCAGGGTACTTTGCATTCATTTAGGAGGAGCAAAAGCTTTGGGGCCTAGTGATTCACCAGAGAAGGGGCTTATGCTGCCTTAGGCAGAGCAGTACAAATACGCATTTTTGGCTTAGTTCCACCATATCCTCAGAGAAAATAAAAAAGCAATTAACTTTTCTTTTTGCTGCATAGACAAAGCCAGGTTTCACACTTAGCTGGGCCATCAGTGGCACAGTGTGCCTTCAGTACACCACCACCGAGGGCAGAACTGGAAGAAAGGCTCTTTCGCTCCCTCACTTGTACGCCAGGGAAACAAATGTGTCTCTTCAGGGAACTTACAGACTCTTTTGTGATCCCAGACCAGCCAATCCAGTGTCCCCAAAATCCTAGCCAGCTCAATTTCATCTATTTTATATCTCTTAGGTTAAAAAAACCCAAAACCACAAACAAACTTAAGAGAAACATCGAAGTTTTCCTACTCTTGATTTATACCATTTGCCTTCCTTTCTGCCAGGAATGAGAACTAGGTTGCTCTGTGCCCTTCTCTAACTTTTTTTCACTGTTTAGGCTGGGAAATGAACTCTATCCCAGCCAAAACCAGGTGTATGTTTGAACAGGCTTCAGCTTCCCCCTTCCCCAAAAGGGTTTGCATTGAAATGGACTTTTTATATCTTCCTGAAAAAATGGGATTGTATTGGAACTGGTAAAACTCTTGCTTCCCTACTTCTCTTGCAGTCCCTACCTCACAGAATCACTTGAAAAGAAACAGCATTTCCTCCAGGGGGTTTGTGGTTTTTGTTGTTGGTTGGGGTTTTTTTAATAATAAAATCCTTTACTCTCACCTCCCAGTGGGAATTCCGTGAAGTACTCTCACCTGAGTGTACCTCAGGGATGATGCCTTGCTTAGAGAAAATGCTATAAATACCAGCTGGTCTCCTAAAGGACCAAAGCAAAGGAAGCCACACAGCAACTGCTGTTGTCTGGCAGGTCAGAGGGGCACCGTGCCTCCTAAACCAACTCCCGAGACAACTGTGCACCATCACCAGTCAGGTGCCCTTTCCAGAAAAGAACAGATGGCTGTTTAAAAAAAAAAAAAAAAAGCCAAGAAAGAAGGAAAAGGAGAAGAAAACAATGATGAAGGGTCAAAAGCAGCTGCAAAGACATAACCACACACACGCAGTGATGCTGGTGGAGGGTAAAGAGAGGCACGTATGAGTCCTGTCCTTGCCCACATACCTGCATTTCTGTAGTGGTTTGATTCGCATTTTCCCCTTTTCTGTGAGATAAGAACAGGGAGGAATACAAAGCAGGCACCAAACTTAAAGAATATAATGAAGTTTATTACTACAACTAAAAGTAAAGTGGAATAAAAAGGAATTAAAGCAAATTAACCCCCCTTTTTCTCCGGCACCTCCTCCATCCACCTGTAATATAAAGACACAAAAGCAATTCAGCTGGTTTGCCCCTCTATAACAATCTTATGTCAGTCCATTGAGTGAGAGAAGTCTCTTTTGCTCAGCTATAGAACTTTTCCACAAGAACAATCTTCTCATGGCATCCACGTCACAGCACG
>VYZQ01031774.1:0-26788 GCA_013400655.1 Mystacornis crossleyi | reverse complement strand
TGCCAGCTTGTGCTCAGACAGCGGCTTGGAGCTCTCATACTTGAGCACAGGTCTCAGAATTAAGTTAATCTCAAGTAATTATGCTTCAGTTTTAGGAACCGTATCTGACTTTCCTTGGTTCTCAGAGACTGCAAGGGGAGTTCTTGCAGATGCTGGAAGGCAGTTTTATTTTGGCCTATTACAGATAATAGAGCTGAAATACAGAAATTGGAGTGTCTTGTCTGGGGAGATCAGGGACCAGACATCAGTCTCATATGTTACCAAGTTACAGTTTGTTCACAGCATCTCCCACTCTGCAGCTGTGAGAGTTACAGTATTTGCTTCATTCACTCTCTTGAGGGTGAGAAGTCACAACTTCAGTTTGTGGCTTCTCCAAATGATCTTAACCTATGTCCACAAAAAGCTCAGGAGTGTAAATCAATGTCCTGTGACCTCCCGCAGAGAGGCTATTAACAGACAGCAGGAAGAGAAAGTGCTGCCTCCATTTCAAGGCAAGGACGAGTTTGCTTTAATTTTTAAAACACTTTCACAAGTGATTGATGAAGCAGTATTTTTGGAGAGGAGAGGAAACTGGCAGTCTTCTGGTGCTATGTCAAATGTCTCATGATGCTGGTGGTACATCAGAGTACCTTTACCAACATACTTCAGACACTGAGGCCTTGCTAAAATCATCTGCTCTGGCTGAAGCAGGAATGGCATCTGGAAGTAAAATCTGGCTTGAGGAAATAAACGAGGCATCACGATCTCTGTGTTCATTAGGATCTTAAGTCAAAGGCTGTCTTGTGTCCAGCTGTCGGAATGATCTAGAGGTGCTGTACCGTCAGCACCTCACAAATTCCTAGGTGCCTGATGGGGGATGAAGGAAGGCAATGCAAACCAGAGATGGAGCTGAGAACAGCCCTGGCTGTGAGGCCAGTTTCCATCATCACCAGCTGGAAGGAGAGAAAGTGATGGACTTCAGGGAGGGTCTGGAGATGTGGATAGTGGAGACCCTGTACCAGCAGCTGGGAAGCAGGAGCACGTTCATTGCATTTATCATGTTTTCCTCTTTCTTTATTAACTACAATTCCTCTGACCTCTGCAGGAGGACATACAGGAAGAGGAGCATCAGCCATCGTATTTCAGTGCCTGATTTTGTTGCTGCTTTACACATTTATCAAAGGTTTTACCATTGACATCAATGGAGTTGAAAAACAGCTCAAGTGGGACCAGATTAAGTTAGCAGGATTCTGTTCCAGGGCTTCTGACATGCTTCCAAAATCCAGCCTTGCCACTGCCCAGGCTGTGGGTAATTTGATTCTGCTGGTGCTGCTGCTCAGAGCTTTTGTCAGCAGAGATTGCACGTCAGGATCTGCATTCTCAGGTGGTACTGCCTACTTCTTAGTGTACCAGACTGATTTATTTTCATACATAACAATCAGAAAAGCAAGTCAACACTCTCAGACATCCCTAGCTTGTGGTGAATATTGAAAAGTAAACCTGATTTCAGTAAGAATTGTGAAAAATGGAGCCATTATATTCTGCAGAAGTTGAGGGCTGAGGCAGAATGTTTCATGCCCTGGCAAATATCAGTGACATTAGCAGGTTGGCTTCCATTTGAGAGACGTGGGTGGTTTTCGCAGCCGGATGACCTCAGCACCAGGAACCAGGGCCTGTCACTTCACATGGAGAAAGCCCTTCAATCTTTGACTAGCCAGTCTTTGACTTCATCTTATTTAAAGATTTTAGGCACTGTCCAGTGCTAAAGAGGATCTTGCTGAGCTCCTATTACCTCAGCAGCAGCTGATATGTGATGAATTATTCAAGACAAGCCAGTTCCTTCATCAATTTTAATAAATCAAGTTTTCCACCATGTTCTCAGCAGTGCTGCCAGCTGGGATATGATGAGGTAAGTCCATTATTTCTTGGGGCCTTTTTCATTTGGTCCACGTTTACATACCTGAGGGCCTTGATAACAACCAAGGTATTAGCAGCAGACAGTGCTAATTTGGGGTAGATCTACAGTGAGCAGAAGAGACAACAGAACTCCTCCATCTCTCAGGAGATCACTAAACTGTCTTTGCACAGGGGAGATGGCTTTGCATTTACAGAAACAGACTCAGCTGCTACATGCTGACTCCCAGAGCAGAGTGTAGCCCTTCAGGCAGATGGCCTGGACACCACAGCAGCTGAGAGGCACTTCCCATCTTTCACACAGACTCGCTCTCATGGAATTGTTCCTATGCCTCTAATATTTCTCCAGAGCAGGCACACTGTGGTGTTTATGAACCAATCCCGTTTAGGAAGCACCTATGTGGATCAGCCATGAATGTAACACATGCACGCATTGCCAGGCACAACTATTAATGCATACACAGCTACTAATGTAAACTGTAGCATCTCCTGCACTGCAGAAATCCCATCCAGGCTGCTGATGTACTTAACAGAGCAATAGCTCCCACAGCCAGCACTGAGCTGAGCTGGTGACTCTTGTAAAGCATCTTTCCCTGAGCTTCTGCTCAAACTCAGAAACAGAAAATGCTGCCTGACATTGAAGCACTTGTAGCACTTTCTGTACATTTCTTGAATAGACAGGAACACTTCTTTCTGTTCATTATCAACTTCAAAATTGCTCATTCTGTTTTTTGCTTCTCTCATGGCCACATAGGAACCAATTTCATAATGGAGTCAAAGGCAAAAAGGTGCTCTGCATCCCCTGTAGAATTTAATTTTATTACATTGTGCTGCACTGCATAAAGAAGTGATAAAGCAGGAAATGGGTCTTTCTCTTCTCCTCTGTAAACTGCAGTTACTCAGAGGTAGGGTATTTCTCCAGCCCAGGCCTTGTAGAGAATGTAGCATTATGGTCCTTATCCCTCCTGTACACAAGACATACAGTTTGTACTGGAAAGAAGCAGAGCATTCAGCCCAAACCCATTTCTACTGTGGCTGCATCCAGCTCTGACTCTGTGTATTCAGAGAACTTACATTGTCATGAGGACATGATCAGATAGTTGCACTTTACAGCACATGCAAGGAAGGCAGAAATCTCCATAGATGCTTTTGTTATCATGTATTTTAGGAGAGCAAAGATGAACTGCTTGGGGAGGAGAGAGGCTGGACGTAAGCAATGCTAAGAATGAATTGTTTACAGTCCTGGTGATAAACTCAGGCACAGGTTAGTCCCTGAGTGTCTAACCTGCAGCACATCTGTGGTGCATCTCATGAATTTGGTGCTGGTGAGGCTTCCAAGCACAGTAGTTTATCCACAGAGCTGGCACCAAGGTTCAGTTTGATTGATAGATGAAAGACAGATGTTGCTAAAGGAAGGTCACAGTTATGAGAGATTTATTGATTTGCTCTTTGGGGATGGACCATAAAAGAATAGCACCTCATTGTGAGAAGTATAAGGGTGGCTCCTCACAGTGTATTAAATAGCAATAGCCATATATCTGTGTTTCATGGAGTGGCAGGGTTGTTTGCAGATCCTGCAACCATTGCACCTGGTGGCTCTTCAAGTCTGCCTCACACACACATAGGGCTGTTTCCCATGCCCAAGCCATTACCACTAATCATCACAGCCCCCACTTCATTTTTGGAGTGACGCCATGCTGTTTTTAGGACTCAAAGTATTTCAGCTCATTTATACCATCATTAATCCTGAAACTCTTTAATTCTCCCTGTATCTTCCCCCCACTCTTATGAGTTTTGTGCAATTCTTAGGTTATAATTTTTGTTTATTGCTTTCTACTTTCCCAGTGTTTACATACATAGTATGCTTGTTTTCACTTTCCCAATAAACAAAAGTACCTTTTTTTTTCCCCAAACCAATATATTTACTTTCCTCAGCCACAGGATTGTGGCTATTTGAACATTTAGGGGAAAAAAAAAAAGTTCCCGATTATCACTTGTATTTTTCTACTCAAATTTCCCTTTATTACCTGGCTCAGTTGTTTTCAGCTCTCTGAAGCTGACGTTTTAGAGTTATAATGAGGGATAACTGGTTTGCACTGAGCTGCGTTTGCACACAGCAAATGTAACTGTGTAGTGATCATTGGTAACTAAGCAACCAGTTATGTTTTATTTCTGTGATCAATTCCTTGCTATCTGTCAAGATTAAGTCTAACACAGCATGTGTCCACAAGGGATACAACAATTTGTGGAGTTAAGAACCCATCATCTAAAAGACTAAGAGCAACGGCAGCACAAGGCACCCCGACTTACTTCTCTGACTGCAATCTCCTAGAGACGTGAAATCTTTTTCTTTCAGTGAATGGGAAAGTTTTATGGTCTTGTCTTGATGGTTAAGGCAGAAGAAGTTCATTGGCTGCCACATTTTATTCCTGCGATTTAGGCAGTGACAGCCAATATATATTTACCCTTTATCTGTTAAAGCAAATTATTAATATTCAGAGGCTCTCTTTGCTAGTCAGAAGGCCAAGTGTGACAGGCTTGAGTTGCTTTGCTCCTACATCCTAGAAGGTCACCTGGCAGTAGTCACTGCAGGGGAACTTCAAATACTCTTGATTTTCTACTCTCTCATTCCATGTCAACATTTGTTTCTTCTGTTTAACTGTGGATAATACTCACCAACGTCAAGGGCTTGGAAAACTCCTTGTCAGGAAGCAAGCAAGGATGGACACCTCTGGGAAGGAAAGCAAAGTAGAAGCCAGGCAATATGGTCAGGTTGAGATAGGAACCTTGGAAAAGGGGCACAGTCCCACTGCACCTAAACAGGAAGGGCAGAGTGGGTCCCCCAGCTGGATCTTTTTTCATCCAACAGGCCTCAGAGAAACCTGTGGTGCCAACCCAGCTCTGATGTCACCCAAGAAGTAAAGCCAAGCAGGTCAGAGCAAACACACACAGCCTAAGCTGAGTAAGGGCCAAGGCAAGGGCTTAAATGCAGCTCCCAGGCCATGGGGTGGCAGGAGCAAGGGTGGAGGTCCCAGATGAGGCTGGTCAAGGTCATTAGAGGCAGCTGTACAACACTCCTCAGGCTAAGCTTGGATGTGCTCTGCTACCCAAATTCTGTTCCAGATGGATCATTAGGAGACATTTCATGTAAAAGAAATCCATTTTAGCTTTGTGCAGGAAAGAAAACATGGTCCATCTGGAGCAGGTTGTAACATCTCTTCCATCACTGACTATCTACAGCAAATGTTACATGGTGCTTAGAGAGAAATCTTTAGAAGCTCCATCTCCAGACTCAGTTTGCAATTTATCCTTGTTTCTGCTTGCTGAAAGGAGCCATATGGATTTGGTACTGAACGTTGCATAAATGCTAATATGCAAGTATATTTAGAGGTGGCACATGGGCTATAGTAAATGGAAATGAGTGGGTTTTTTGGTGCAGATTACACAGGCGAGTTCAGTGAAACAGATGTGCAAGTGGGTTAGTCAAGAAGCTTCATTATCTGGAGTCCCAGGTTCAGATCTTGATAGGGGTTTTTTCTTCACTTGCTTGTGCTGGCTGACTTTGTCAACAGTACTAATGTTTGCCAGCAGATGTAGAAAATCTTGAAGACTTCAGCCATTGTAAAAAAAATCCACAACATAAAGTCTGATCTGGATTATATTTTAGACCAGAGACAGCAATCTTTATTCTTTGGGGTCCTGGAGGTACAAAGGTACACGTCAGAGTTATCTGCATCATTTAGAAAAGTTACGCTGTAGTCTAGTAGTTGACAGAACAGCCTGCTATAGCTAGTAGATGTAGGAGATTGTTTTACTTTTTCTTTTGAATCCTTGCAGAACACCGGCAAGTCCTGGTTATGTAGGAGTTTGTGAGCTTCGGTGCCCTCTCTTGTAGGGAGGGTGACACGATTCCTACTGGCACAGTGTCACAGCTCCTGTTGTGCCTGCCCCACTCAGGGAGCAGGAACTTCCTCTGTGCTCAGGCAACAGGTATGTGAGCTGAATCTGAAAGTTCTGAACTGAGTCCCATCTGGCATCAGATGAGGTGATATCTGCACAGTAACTGGCTGTGTTAAACAATCTCCTATTTTACTCTTCTATTTTTCAGTGTTTGGGGAATTTACTCATAGAGCCTCAAGCAAAAAAAAAAAATCCAAGTTGAGCATAGATGGAAACTTTTCATGAAGATGTAGATAAGGCATCCCCTTTGATGGTAATACCACAATTTTATCTGCTCTGATTAAAAGGTTAATTAGATTTAGACCTCCTATGCACAAAGGGAAAATGACAGCATCCTGACAGACTTTAACAACTTGCTCAGAGGTTGTCTTACAGCTAATCCACTGTGGTCACTACAGTCCCCTCTTCGGTCACAGCCTGATGCCTCTTTTTTACAGCCTCACCTGCACATTAAACAACAGCCATAAAGCATTTTGCCACTGGTCCTGCCAGCTGATGAGTCCTTTTTAAAGCCTGCTCACTACATCACATGCATTTTTCTTTGCATAGGGAAGTAGTTAGCTTTGAATGTCACCCAGCCCTATGGAGGCAAGTGGGAAGATGGATTATGTTGGCAGCAATCCATCCATCTGTTCATCTGCCAGCACTAATGTTTAGCTTTTCAAGCTCCCAGTTGTCTTAAATAATGCTGACCTACAGGATCTGGGGTGGGAAAGGTCACGTAGCTCATTTAGTCTTCCATTTCTTAAGTGGTAATTAAACTTTCTGAGGTGTTACAGCTGCATGCAGGAACTGTTGATGGACAATACTTAAAGAGGTTGAGGTTAAATCCTTTTCTGAGATGCTGTGTTGCATGAGACTCTTATCATAATGTTGGCTGCACCATCTCCTCTGTATCTTCTCAGAGTATCCCTTAAAAAAGGTGTTTACAAAGGATTTGCCTGTTTCCCATGAGGGATTAGATGTCTGCGTGGACAGTGTTTCGTCTCTTTTGATTGATATTATGAAGTTGTATCAATAGAGTGGTTTTGCCTCCTTGCTGTGGAGTGTTCAGCTTTGGGTAGGTGTGTGTACTTTGTGACAGCCACAAAGGCTGCACACATTTGGTGGTGTGTTATTAAAAAAAAAATCTGGCTGGTTTCCTGCAGCTCCGCCTTGATGCTCTTGGTTCAGCTTTTAGCACTGCTTTGGTAAAATAAATGTGCGTGCAAGGGCTCTCATCAGCTACTATGATCTGTGTCTTATTTTTTTCCCAGCTGTGAAAAAAATAAAGGTTAACAAAAATGTAGTGACCTTCATTAGGCTCTTGGAATATTTTGCAAAATGACATGGAAGTAATGATACCTAACTGAGTCTGTGAGAACCCAGAGCTGGTTGGGAGCTGCCACCTTCAGCAGCAAGTTACTGGCATAAGAAGGGACATGGAGTGTCCTGTGATTCTGGATCCAGGGTGGGTCTTCATCACACTTAATGTCATGAGGTCTATATGATGTAGAAGGGATCTGATTCACTATCCTTCTCCCTCACTCTCTTAGGAAGAGCTGCAAAATTGCTGCATTTATTCTTAATTTTCTTCACCATGTTACGTGTGCAGTTGAAAACTTGCACTGCATGAAGGTGCAGCTTGCACAAAGTATTCAGTACATTTGAACAAACAAAAACATTTTCTTACAGCTGGCTTTAAACAAAGGGGCATATCCTGCCTCCTCTTCCATCACTGTTCACTATAGTGTAGGGTCTGGCAGAAAACCAAAAGGAAAGAGTCCCATGGCAATACTGGTAAGTTAGAATATATAGATGTGGTTAGGAACATCCCCAGAGTATGGTTGGTATTAATCAGTCTTAGAATTTGTTTCTTAATGATGACTTTAAAACATCTCCAGTAAACCATGCATGACATGATGTATCTGGGGGAGACTTGTGCGTGGTGAGAAATCCCATGGATCTGTACTGCCTCCAGTCTGATCTCTCCAAATCCTGTTCCTGTGGGTTCACCTGGGAGTTAATGCCCAGCTGGTGTAAAATACAGCCCAGAGTGATTCTCCTATCTTGAATGCATCTGATGTGTTTTTAAGTCTTGATGTTGTGACCTAAGAAACCTTTGGTGTCCAGCTATTTAGGGCAAATCACACTTGGAAAGCTGCCCTGTGGAGTGTGTGCTCCTCCCAGAGTGCTGGGATTTGTCCCTAAAGACATTTACCCATGCATCTCCAAGTGGAAGAACCGAAGAACCCAGAGCCCAGTCCAAACGCTGTTTCTGCTCAGTCCTAAGCTGCCCTGGGCAGTTCACTGCCTGTTGTGTCTCTGCAGTCACAGAATTGTTTGCAGAGAAGTAATAGCTGCAAACGCAGCAGAACAGCAGTTCCCCACAGGCAGAGATCCTATTTCAAGATGCTTTTACATTCCCACCACCTTCCATCTCCCAGTGCAATAAACCAGTTCCTGTCCTTGTCTGTCCCTACCAGTTTGTGGTGGTACCTCATTTCTTCCATCCATAGCACTCAAAGCCCTCCATCCCCTTGCTCCTAGCTGGGGAAAAGGCAGGATGCTGCAGCTGGGTCTGTGCTCTCCACCCTATCCAGCAGTAGGTCAAGCAGAGCACTTAGATGTGCTAATTGCAAGTCACAACATTTCCCACAGGGAAGACATCAACTGGAGTTTTCTCCAGCCATCAGTGTTCCTAAAGCCTCTCATATAGACAGGCAGGCAAGAGGAGATAGAAAAAGAAAATCCAAGTAATTTCCATAGCTAATTGAAATGAAGGGGAAGGAAAGAGGTGCAAATCCAGCTTGAAAGGGCAGCCTTTGCCTTTGATAATCAACTGAGAAAAATAACTTACTGGAGCATTGAAGAATATGAAACAAAAGAAAATAAGTAAGTGATGCTGACGTTCTGATCAAAGGGTTGCTGTACAAGAGAGACCCTCTGTCAGTGCTGGTCCAGCCTGCATGTGCTTTGGAACCTTGCCCAGTAAAGGTGATGAACAGCTACATGTAATGTAGAGACAGGAACTGAATTTTTCTCTTGGGATCTGTTCCTGATGTAAAGTGCTTTCTGATTCTGTGGGCCATTAGAACTAGGGATATGAAAAAATGCAAAAGAGAGGGGCAGGGTAATTTTGTTTCCAGTTCCTGAGTTCACATGAAGGTGAAGGATCTGAACACACAAATAGAGGGAAAAGCTGACACATCCGTTGGATCTGATCTACACTGGGGCATTTACTGGCAAAACTGCCTATGTAATGGTATTGCTATAGATAATGCTCCCCTGTGGATATAATTCTTCTGTAAAAACAGATCTAAACCAATAAAAACTTTCCAGATTAAGAGTGCCCATCAGGTGATGGAGTGATACATGCCTGGAGTGGTACTACTGTTCGGAATAAAAGGTTCTTTAGTAAATTTGTATGTAGTCCTAGACATAAAACAAAGCAGAAAAGGTAAGAGTCTTTGCTAAGACAGAAAGCATACTGTAAAATTTGCTCATCATACTAAAATCTCCCCCCAAACAAGGCATCTCACAGTTTGTGCGCTCCTTGGTGGGCTTAGATAAATAGCATCTGTAGGAAAAGGGGGAGCTCCACTGGAGCTTTATCACTTCTTCATTAATGTGTCACCACCCTGTATTAGGAATGATTTTCCCAGAGAAAGCAAGGTCAAAGAGGGAAGTGTTATTTTACGAAGATGGCTCCTGTGCCCCAAATCCCAAGAACACTTGTGCAAAGTGAAAGGACCCAATTGTGACTGGAGCACAGCCTGTCATTTCCAGCGGTCACTCGGTTGGGATGAAAGGTGAAAGGTTTCTCTGAACTGCACATTGCAAAGTAGGAAGCTGAGAGAGACCCCATGAGACCACCTTCAAAGAGAGCACAGCACTGAGCCTTAGGGAAATAGACCAAAAAACTGCAACAGTGGCTTTTCCATGCTTGAAACAGTTCTGGAGAGGCAGGGGGTTCCCACTGGCTATCGAGGCAGCTGAATGAAATTGTCACTTGTGATAAGAAATCCTAAGAGCTGGGGAAAATCCTGGCTCTGTGCCCACTGGCGCAGGTCCAAGTGATTTCACTGGAGCCAAGATTTTTACTGTGTATGTGAAATGAATTGCCAGGGTGAAGCTGCGAAAGTAATGCCTAGTAATGAAATCCACTTGCAGCACTGCACCTCTGCACCAGAGCCCTGCTGCAAGCAGAAGTGTTTGCACAGGCTCTGGAGAACACTATGCTGTTCTTCTAGGAGGCAGGAGGAGGCAGGAGATGTGAAGTGCCACTGAATTCATCAAGTGTGTCACATAACTGCCCCTTTGTGGGCAAACACACTTTTTTTTTGACCCACTTATTTTTTTTTTTTCCTAGCTTTCCCAGGATTCCCACCAACACCAGGGACTATCCATCAATATCACCATGGCAACAAGAAGTCATTAATGGTATCCTGCCTATTGACAGTCAGAATCTACAGGGTGCTGAGCTGGGTGGCGAGCCATCACCATCAGTTTCAATGCGAAAGGGTCTCTGTGGAATCAATCCTTTCATTCTCCCTCCTCTGCATCTCCGCAGAGAAGTTCTGCATTGTGTAATGGCAATAAGGGACATATTTCTTCCTTTAGCAAGTTCTGTGCAGTGTGTGCTTAGGGAACTGCTGTCAGAAAAAGATGGGGCTGGATTTGTTGCACAAGTAGGGATAAATGTGCCTCTCTTGGGTTTGTTTGCACGGGGCTGTAGTTCTGAGAGACACTTTACATTGCAAATAAGCAACTTATCCTGTAAACCTCCAGGGAGTTCAGAGCAAAGCAGGGGGCTCAGGGGCCAGGAAGGGGGAATGGCAGGCGAAACTGTGCGGAGAGATAAAAGACGTGTCATATAATTCTGCTAAATGGTGAAGGAAGGGAAATTCTCAGCAGGTGTAAATTAGCATTGACAAGCAATACTGATTTACACCCAGCTTATGGTCCGGTCCACAGTTTAATCAGCTGAAAAGCATCAGCATCTGAAAGGGAAGGGGTTGTTTAGAGAGGCCCATGGGAGGAGTTGAAAATCTGCAAAAAAGAAGAAAATAAATTCTCCTTGGTAGGTAGGGAAAAGCTTGTGATGCTCCGTGGGACTGATGCAGAGGCAGAGCCTGGCCAGCTGCACCCGCTCCCTGTCAGGACTCCCACTGCCTCGTAGTGAGCAGCAAACATGTAGTGCTGGACCTTCTGAGGACACATCACTCAACTGAGACAGGTGGTGGGCACAGTCCTGCCTGGTTTTCTGTAGAAGCATTGCAGATTGTCTCCAGAGTCAAAGGAATAGGAAATGTTACTGCCTGTGACCATCCACGCCTGGCCAGGACTACCGGAGCTGCTGGCGCACATTTCCTCATGGCAAATCTGCCTCTGCCAGCAGTGTGCCAGGGCACCTGACAGCTTTGGGATGTAACCAAGCAAGGTGTAAGATGAGATCATACATCTCCCTCACTGTCCTCAACATCTCCTTCCTCCGCCAGACCTCCTTCTAATCTCACTTGCACTGCTGGCATGGAAGAACTCTGCTCATCCACCTACCCTAAGCTTTGGGGAGTGCTGGAGTGACTTCCAGTGCAAGGTTAATGAACTGAGGTCAACAGAATTAAGTCATGGGGCTTCTTTCCCCACTAGTGAGATGAGAGCCAAGGTTCATATTGCCTGGTTGGAAAGGCTGATGCAGTAACGCACTAGTGCACTCTAACATTTGTGGCTGTGCTGCAAAAAACGTCCTCCTAGTACAATGAGGGGAGTAGAAACTTTTGACGTACAGCTTATTCTTAGAATTAGGGTGTGATTTCTTTCCTCTGCCCTATGCATTTTAAGGATTAGGCTGAGACTCTTGGGACAGTCTTAGAACAAGGAAGAAGGAATACCTTCAGCCACCCTGAGGGAGCCAACTGCGTAGGATTGGATTTCTGTTGTCCTTCTGGGACTGGTGGAAGCAGTGTAATAGACCATAGGAAAAGCTATGTTTCTGTGTGCCCTGATGGTCACGTGTTGCTAGTTCAGCCAGGGGTATTTCCACCTTGAAAGAAATCCAGCCTCATGACTCAGGCCCTGCAAATCATGAGATTAAATCATGAGTTAAATGATGATATTAAAAAAAGGACTTGATTTTATTTTTCCCTTAAAGTGTGACTTGGCTCTTTACCTTTTTCTTGCCAGAGAGTGAATGACAATTGTGAGTTGAAATGCTGGTCTTCAGTGCACAAAAGATGACAACATTCAGCTGAGTGCTTAGGTGAAGGTTCTGTTGATCCTCCTCACATGCTGTAAGGGGAAGGGAGCAGCCAGCCCTTTCCTGCTACTGGCTTGATTTACTCCCTCTCAGTTCTCATATTCAGCTGACCCATTGTGCCCTGCTTTTTCTGCACTGGCACTTCTGCCTTCCTCAAACACATGCAGAGAGGATCAAGACAGTTTTAGATGATCTGAGGTGTAGTTCCCCACCTCATCATTTTTCAGCTGCAGACATGCTCCATCTGTGTTGCTCTTTCCAAAAGGATGTGCCGCTGATCACAGCTGGAGGCAGAGCACTGGGCTGGCAGTACTGGGCTGCCTCACAAAGGTGTGCGAGTCATTGACTGAGCGTAGCAGGGCTGGGATGGGGCACACCTCTGGCAGCTGGGAGCCAGAGGAGAATGGTCTGGAGCTGGCACTGGGAAGTCACAACTGATCTTGGACTGTTTGCTGGGACTGAGCTTCAAGTCACAGCCTTAATGTTTTCTTCTCCCAGCCTCCCAAGAAGTAACAAATTCACCTGTAGCCATATGCAACCATTTTCTGCAGTTAGTGCTGATGTTATACCTGTGCAGAGTGGGAATTCGAAGGACAAGTGGAGGTGCCAGGTTGTAAAGTGAGCTGACATATGGCTTTATAATTCCCTGCTCTCACAGGGGGATGGGTAGGTTTTCCTGGCTCAGGTTTGCCTCTGAGAACTGCCTGTGTCTTTGCCAGGTATGGAGCAAGGTCGGAGCCTGTGCTCAGACCTTGTCTGTTCCTCTTAAGGCCAATAGTGAGTGCTGTGTGTGTATGCCAGGACCAAGGTGGGTGGTGGGCAAGATCTGCTGTGCATGACCCAAAGGCCTGGGAATGCTTGGTTCATGGTGTCTACACAGGTCAGGGGAAACCACCTGGGTCCTGAACATCCCCTAACTCAAGCCTGAACATTGCCTCTGCTTGGTTATGACTCTGTGGACTCCTTCTCCAGCTGTAGGAGGGGAGCAGAGTGGCTCACAGTGTTACAGACGGGCAGCATCTGTCAGTCAAATGTACCCTGCAGGTGCGTGGGTGCTGTGGGTGATCTGTCCAGTGAGAGGACTTCATTGCAAATGGGACTTGCTTTCTCCTGAGAGGGAGTCACATCCAAGGAGCTTTGTGGTCAACCAGGGTGTTGAGTCACTGAAAGCTTGGCAGATGGTGGGTGCTGCCGTCTCTTGGGATGCTTCACAGCTGATGATGATAAGCAGCTCCAGATGGGACACTTGATGGGGGTGTCACAGTGGTGACAGGAGCATTAGTTACAGAATCAACCTACTCAGTCTTCCTTTGCTGCAGGATGAATGTTAATCCTCTCAAGCTTCCAATCCCTCTGCTGCATCATCAGCAGCACTGTTGGAGCAATATTGTCCAAGAGATTGAGTGGTGCATTGGTGAGACAAAAGGAAGTACCCTTTCCCAAAGCAAGGAATCAGGAGGGAACACAGGTCACCTTGCAAGAATGCTGCCTGAAATCTGTGTGCTGGAACGCCTGTCCTTGGAGGTAGGCTGGAAGCATCATGTCATCACAGCCTTTTTGAAAGAGGAACACAAGGAGAAAACCATGCTGTGACACAAGAAGGAGAAGCTGCTCAGACTAAGAGAGCAGCCAGAAAAATTCATCAAAGGCACTGCTGCCAAGTGCACAGGTGTGTGGAGCAGTAGGGCTTCTCAGGTGAAACCTTTTATGTCAATAAAAATAGGTCCCAAACAGCTTAAAAATCCCACAGAACAGGAGCCAAGAATACTTAAGGGAGTCGATTAAATGCTGAGATTAGCTTTTCCACTGCCTTGGGACTATTTCGGAGCCAATCTGACCCAAATAGAGGCTCACGCGAAGTTATGGTGATTCCTACACTCTCCCTGTTGGAACTGAGCTGATCCATAGCAGGATGTTCCCATGGTGGTCAGCAGATACTGTGGACAGATTTTTCTGTGGCACATCTGGCTGGCACATGTGTACCCTTTGGGCTGCTCTGACCAGCCAGCCCTGACCGTGGCCAAGACCAGTTTTTCTGGACAAGTTGTTAACAACAAGTTATTGTGTTGAATGCAGTGGGATGGAGGAAGACTTGGAGAAGAAGGAAAAAAACTCCAAAAAGGATTAGGAAAAGAGATGTGAAAGGAGGAGAATGGCTAGACAATATCACACGGTGAAGCAAGCAGCTCATAATGCAGCAGAATTTAATGCCATTGCCTGTGATCTCAGCAGCCTCTCGACCCTGGGCTGCACTGGGTCTTCAGGGGTTCTCTATGCCAAACTGTCTCTGAGACTTTGTGGTTCCTGCTTATGTTTAAGGTGAGAACACAGAGACTATAAATACAGTGAGCAGACTATAAAGGTTATTGTTTTCCCTTTATTACCTGATTTTGAAATCAATCTGGAAGTTGTTCCTCTTGTTAGCAATCCTGATTTATGCCATGCAGCGGACAATGAAAGCAGTGATAATACTGTAAACACAGCGGAAGTTATGGTTAGCTGTTTATCTTAGGAAGGAGAAGAAACCCAGGAAATTGTACCAGTTTAGAGAACTACTGTGGCTGTATCTCTCCTGCTGCAATTAACAGACACTATAATAAGCCGTGTTCCTGTTTCAGCTGCTACAACAGACAAAAAACCCCCCAAGAAATTTAACTACAATCACTTTATCTTCATCAACCAGTTTCTGCAGCACAGCTCTGATTAAGAGAATGGCTAAGAAAGCAAATACAGCCAAGGCACCTTTCTTTTTCTTGTTAACCTTTCATATGAAAAGTATAAAACATCTGGCATTCTTTCCCTTGAGACTGTTGGTGCTCTGCTAAACAGCTGAAGTGATGTGCATGACGTGGCAGTAGGCAGATCATGCTGTGACCATGAGGTTTGCTGTATCAGATAGCACAAAACTCACAGCAGTATCATAGCATGCTAAAATCCTTTGTATACCTCTTTGAAATGTGCTGTTCACATCCCTCTGGCTGGCTGGATCGCTGAAATAAAAGGGAGATTGTAGTCCAGAATAAACCAACCTCTGTTCTGTGTTGCAATTTGCAAAACCTAATGCAGAGACATTAAAATAAAACACGAGGGTTAGTGTAATCTCTTATTTCAAGACGGAGTAAGGATCTGCAGTTATTCCCCTCCCTTGGAAGGAGTCTGATGTGATGGCCATGACTCGGAACTCATTTGCTTGTGACTGAGATGTTGTAAATGTGCAAAGTGGAAAATATACCAGTCTCACTTGATGTCTCTGATCAAGCAGGAGAGGCCAGACAATAGCAAGCTGCTCTCCACCATTTCATGGAACAAAGGTCCATGTTTGATAAGTCTACAGAGCAAATTCTGCTGCAGTGAACTCTGCAAAGCAGCACCAGCAAACCTACTCAGCCCTTCCAGATTTGGTGGCCTCTTTTCCTGAGGCCTTGTGAGGCTCTGTGATCCCTTGTCCTGATATTCCTGGAGTCCTTGAACATGACTGCTCTTCTCCACAGTGCTTTTCATCAGCAATGAGCTACTTATCCTGTGCCTGCCTGCTTCATCCTCCTGACACTTTGGTGCTTTGCTGGGAAGGTCAGCCAGGCAGAACAGTTCTGATGTGTTTGGAAAGAAATAATTTATCCTTCAAGCTGTAATCCTTGGGAAATAAGTTCTTGGGGCGGGGGGAGGGGGGGGCACAGTTCACAGGAAAATTAAGGTTAGTGGCAAGTTTCCAAGCAGGCACTTATCAGAGTAGTGGAGAGGTTGATTAAACAGAATCACATGGTAGGAAGTAAGCTGAGCACACATTGCCCTTTGTCTTATGCTCACTTAAGGCGTGAGGCTCATAACCACTACATGCTTTTCAGTCCCTGAGCAAGGGAACAGGCAAATGTTTCACAGACTGTGACTGAGGAGCAGTGATGTCCTGCAGCGGCAGCCAGCGCTAAGCTCTGCCTTGCTATTTGGCCTGGAATAAGTCAGCATTGGCCTGGAGGATTGCTGGTCTAGAATAAAGCCTGAGGTTTGGGTAAGTGTGGACAGGACTGCCTGGAAGTACCGAGGCGGGTAAACGAAGGAGTGTGGCATCAATCCACAGTGCTCACATACACTGGGGAGTGATAAAGACCTGGCAACTCAGTTCTTGGTCTAACTGGAGGAGAGCAGAGGATACCTTAGGGCTGCTGTGCACATTTAGGAGAGGGTAAATTGGGACCCAGAGTTGGGTCACCATGTAAGAAATCAGCATTTCCTTCCTTCCACTGCCTCACACTTCTGTGACCTTTGCAATTCAATACCTGGAATCACCTGCTGTAGCTACAGCATGTACTTACATCTCTGAGGTAGTGGGAGAACAAACTTTGATATTGCTGTGGTTCCCAATGTTTCTTTCTTGGCGACCATATAAGACTGCAGCTAAATACTCTGTATATACTGTGGGTGTGGGCCTGCAAGTATGTGCTCAAAGGTCATCTCTAGCATATCAATCAAAAGCATATTAACTTGTTTGGGGTTTTTTGCTGTCTCCATCTTGTGCTCTCCCGCAGCAGACTGCCTAAAACAGGCTTGTGGCCATGTTACTTGGGAGCTGAGTGTGCAGGCACATGTTTTATATCATGGGGTGTCAGTAGCCTGACCAATGCAGGCATCTGAGCTGGAACTATGATGCTGAGGCTGTGTACCATAGAGCACAAGAACAGGGGAAGGAGGGAGAAACACTGTTTCCTGGTTACAGGCCAGGTACAAATTACCAGGTGTTTTAGAGAGACCACTGCTTTCCTCCTGCAGCAAGCATCCCTGAGCAGTGGAGAACAGAGGCTGTGCCTCAGCCAGTCCTTTCTCCAGGTCATGACTCGGGCAGCAGCTGCCCAGGGTGCTCAGGGAAATTAAGCTTAGCTGCCTGACATGCTGTGCACAGCCCTCGGGGCAGTGACACAGGGGAACGGGCAGGATCACAAGAGTTCAGTAGGAAAGAGAAGAGCAGAGTGATAGGGAAGAAAGGTGCTGCTGTCTGAGCTGGCTGTTATGGGATCTCCACAGCTGCCCTGCAGGTGTTTGGGGGAACAGAACTCACTGATTTCTGAGGCTCCCTCTCACTCCAGCCAGGGCACCAGACCCCCTTGCACACCCACCTGTGAGCTACATCCATGTGCACCTTTGCTCTGAGCTCTCCTGGAAGTATCAAAGGGACTTCCTGTGTCTGAAGTGTTCTCTTAAACCAAAAAAATCACTTTTCAGAGAAAGAAAATTCACCCCTGATGGGTGATAAATATTAAAATAAATTGTTTTAAACAAAATTCCCATCCTCCTGCACTTAATCCAGTAAATTTTGGTGCTTGCCTATGTGTCGGCAAACTCTGCTCAGCCTCCTCTGGAAAGTCTCTGTGTCCTGCTGTCTCACAGCCAGCTCTGGCTGTTCTCTGTCTGTTCTCTGTCTTCTCTGGCTCCTCCGCTCTGCAAACCTGTCTCTGGCTCCTGCTCTCTGTCCCTCACTCTGCCTGCCCCACTGAAGTGAATTTTGCCATCCTATGGACATTTTCTGGAAAATCCTGCCCTGGCAAAGCAGCAGTAGGTCCCTGCTGCTTGGCAGTGCTTGAGAGCACTGGCACCTTCCACAGCTGCTGGGGGAATGGGCCTGTGCTGTTCTTCAGGGCAGAGGGGTACCCTCACCTGCTGGAGGGTTTGAGGCATTCCCCTGAGAAATGGAGGGATGCAACCCCCCCCTGCATGGCCTGTGCTGTGCACTTGAGCAGGCAGGGGCAGACTGGCCCCTGACCAGCCATGCCTGGCATCACTGCAGCTGACCTGCAGTCCACAGAGCGGTCAGCTCTACGAGCCCTGGCAGTGGACTTCCACCTGAAGAGAATCATGAGGACAAAAGTCAATTGTCTTCTCAGTGCTACCCATCTCTTGGTGAATGGAGCAGCCACAGACAGATCCCACCCTGTTGTTTCTGTGCCTCCGTTTCCTTGCTCTTCTCCTGACTGCTTCTGCCCCTGCCTGTGCACTTTCTTCTCTGGCCCCCTTTCTGTCACATGCACACATGCAGAGCCTGCCAAGCCATGTCCAGTCCAGGATCCTGCCTCACGCGGGCCTTGCTTTCTCTTTAGGCCTTACTCTGTGTAATTCCCTGCCTGGGGCAAGGGCAGCTTTATTCTCTGCTCTTACTGCAGCAGGGGCTGTTTTCTCTTTCTTCTTGTTCTGAAAGCAGAGTGCCAAAAGTACATGGTGGCTTTTAGTCCTGTGGCTGTGACCTGATCACAGACCAACTTGACAGGGCATGGCATCTTTTATTAACAGCACTTTCTCACAGGAGCCCTTCGGCACTACCAGGAGCCCTGCTCTCTGCTCAGTGACTGGCTCTCACATCATATAATTCTCTCTTTCTTGGCAGGTTATGTTATAACCTATGATCACAGAAAGTCCTGAGCCTCACGTTTCTCTGCTGTCACCTGTGGGCTCCTCCAGAGCCGTGAAGGAGGGGGAACTCCAGCCCCACCAACAGAAGACCGGGTGAGAAGTACCTGTGACATCTTGGGGAATAGCCACACTTTGAGGGCTAGTTTTAAATTTTATTTTTAGCAGTTATGAAGGATGGAAATTATGTTCTTCATTCAGTGGTGAATGACAGGAGCAGTTCTGCCTTCCCTCTCTGGGATTAGATTACACATAATTTCATTAATGTGGGGAAAGTATGCTAATTTGAGCCACTCTAAGCAAGAGATGAATCAAGTTCCCAGTGTGTTAGCAAGATTGGCTTCCAGGCAATACAGTACCTCAGACTTCCTCTCAGATAGAAAATGTCTCTTGGTGCATCACATGGTTAGGTGCCTGTGGTGTCTTAGCCCTCAGGGACTAACAAACTTCTTCATTCCCCTCCTGAGGCTGGGTGGCTGTGCTGCCTGAATAGTTGTGGGGAATCCAGCTGCACTACAGAACAGTCTGGGCTGTAACTGGTTCTGTCTTGCTTTACCAGGACCTCTTCCTGCCTGTTCAACTTGGTTGGTTCATGCCTGGCCTGTTATTAAAGACTCATGCACCACTCCCCCAGCTCCATCTTGCCCTTGTGAATCTCAGGCTAACCCCATATCCCCTGCCCAATCTTACTCTCCTTTACACGTGGCACTCACTCATTCCCTTTGCCTCTGATTGCCAAGGAAGAGAGTGGACTGGGCTGTAGCAGACACTATCTTGTGTGACTGCTGGCAAGTCCATGAGGCCTAAATCCTTAAAAGAAATCTAGAGTCTCTCCATTCAGTGTAAGGAGGGTCCATCTACTTCCAGCAAGGACTTAGCCACTTAGCCTTCATCTTGCTGGCCCAAACTGGAGTTTAGGGATTTAACTCTCCACTCGGAACATGTGATTTAGTCACTTAGATTGCCTGGGCCTTACAGTGCTGAACACAGCTCATAGGAGGAGCCTTGAAAAGCACACCTTTCTCTTTTGGGGCCTCTCCTGAGTTGTCGTGGGGGAATGATCATTTGAGCCTACGGCTAAGGAGTCAGGAGGGTTCATTTGTCAAAGTCTGTAAGGTGCCTTTGTCTCTGCACTGGAATGGCCTTGGCAATGCTTGGCTACCATATGCAGTCAATAAACCATATGTGTCTTCCTTGTGAAGGGTAAATCAGAGCAATAAGGGGCTGTAGTGTGACTGTCAGGCACAAAACCACCACCTGTCAGCCTTCTTCTTCCTCCTTGCTACTTGAATCTTCCAGGAGACCACACTGTTATGTCATCCTTTCCCACCTGCAGTGTCCCCCTTAACCCACACACTTGTCTGCAGCCCATTTGAGGGAAAGAACCTCTCTATCTCTTGTAAACCTGCCATCTCGTTAGTGCTGCTGTGTGAGTAAGCTGAGCCTGCAGCAAGCACTTCTGAGCATTTGTCTCTAGAGCTGAGCAATGTTACTGTGAGGGAACTGCTGAGGGTAGGTAGGATAAACTTCTCCAAATTCAGATGGGTAGTGTAAGGCCACTGTTGGCTTGGCTAGAGAAGAAAAAGCTTCCCTGCCCCAAGCCCCGCGGCTCATCGCCCAGTTACACTGCTCTGCTCCTACACAAGCTGTTGGTGTTGGATTCTGCGTACCCTGGAAGCAGACCTGCTTTTGCATCCTGCGAGTCAGCAGCAGCCTGCTTCAGTAACTCATCTTTCCTTCCATTCACAGGTCTACTACGCATGGCGACTCCACCCATGTGAGAGCTCTCTTATGTGAGTGCCCAGCAGCACACTTTGCTGTCTGTGGTCTGTGGACACTGACTGGCATCTAAGCGACACCCCAGCTCCCTCCTCTCCCCCTAGACGCCACTGTCCTAGAGCCTCCATGTGCATTTGCTATGACATACATCAGTGTTGATGAGAGACAGGAACACTGCCGGGTGATCTCGAGCTGCCAAAATAATCAGATCTGTGCACAACATGGCCTAAAGGATTTTTCGGTTAGCAGCATGCATCCACTAAAGAACCTAGACACTCATGTTTTTTCTGGGGACTTCCACACTCTTGCCTGCCACACGGGCAAGGCACCTTTGGCCAGTCCTGTGGAAAACCGGATGTATCGGAGTGTGGAGAACCTTCACTGGGGAGCGGTTGCTGACGGTGGGCTGTATTCTCACTGCCGGAGCCTGGATAACGAGATCATCTTCCGCTGTAGAGGCACCAGTCAGTGGACAGAAGGCGGTGTGGATGTGGCCCCAGTACGGAGCGCATCGGACTCTCTGAGGAACCTCTCTCTCTGTGCTAAACAGGCATCTCGATCCGCACAGAATGTGCTCCTCCCTCCCTTTGCAAAAGTGCCTCAGTGGCTCTTCCCTTCCACAGAGGAAAGAGCCCTACACAGGGATGCCAAAAAAGAGCTGAAAGAGAAGCTGAGGCTGCAGAGCAGTAAGGTGGCAGAGCCCTGTAAGCCAGTGCGCCCACAGGTGGCCCTGCCTGAGCTGATGGCCCAGGAGTTCTTTGAACGCCAGGTGTGCCAGCAGTGCAAGAACGGCTGTGCTGTGAATAGCTGCACGGTTCTGGTGGAACACACTGCTCTCAGGCACAGCCTCACAGCGGGGCAGGGACTGTGCTTTGCACACAGGATCATCAGTCCAGAAGACATCAAGCAGGAAGCTCAGAGGAGGCTTCAGCTCCGAAGGCAGAATAGCTCCCCCAGTTTGCCCCTTCAGCATGCTGGGGAAAGCCATGAGATGACCAAATCCAGAGCAGCAGAGACCCTAGAACAGTACAGTGGGGAAACAGATGGCAAAGTCACATTGGCAGAGAGCAAGAAAGGCCGCTGCAAAGGGAGGCTCTACATACCCACCTTTGAGGAGTTCAAGCAAATGAGAAGTAAGGAGGGAAATTCACCTGACAGCAGCAGTGGGCCAGCAGATTGCTTGAAAAAGGGTCTGCCTGCAAACCAGACATTGGAGGAGGAAAACAATAAGAATGGCTGTCCAGAAGCTTTAGGGACCAAAGCTGTGAATGAACCTGCTGTCACAGCAGAGGAGGATGATGATGTATTCCATGAAAACCACACCTCTGCTGGCTTTTCCCAAAACCCAGCCGCATCGGATGGTTTCAAGATGAGCAGTCCTGAGGTGAAGGACAGAACCTTCCAGACCTCCATCCCAGATACATCACCAGTCCCTATTTGCTCCAGCCCTATTCCACGATCACCTCTACAGGCAGGAGCAATACACAGTGCTGGGCAGGAGATCGTCAGTGATGAGCAGCAGAAAGGAGAGACAAAAAAATTAAATGATGTCCTCCACCTTGCAGGGCAGTCGCTAGCTTCTGAAGCCCAGTCCTCTTGCTGTTCATCGCTGCTGTTAGAAGCCACAGACTTATCCAGCTATGGAGCTAAGCTACAAAAAATGAAGGATGAATTCATAGGTTCTGCCTTGGAACTTATTAAGAAAAGGTAACATGTTCCGTGGGGTCACCTGAAAGCAGTTCCCTTGTTAATGATCTGGTCTTTCTCCTGATATTTAATTCCTGTAGCATAAATGTGCTGTTGGCAGAGCCTTTCATCTTGGAGTCTCTGATAGCCACATGGACATGTCTTTAAGCTGTTAAGCTTAAACTCCACCTTGCGTGGGATTAAACATCAAAAAGCATTTTCATCTAGACTTGGCCTTTTTGTGCACCTTAATCCTGTAAAGACAACAGCCATTAGTAGTTCTGATTTTTTCCCACCCATTTTATTTCTGTATTAAATTGTCAAAATGTCTTTTTTTTTTAAGCATCTGTTAAAAGTAGAAGACAGCCAGAGGATACAAAGTACTAATATGATTCCTTTGAAGAAAGATGTAGAGTCTGTCCCACCTCTGCAGGACATGGATTTAGACAGTGTGACATGCAGCAGCAAGTGCTTTCACTTGCTGCCTGAATGTAGTGAACAGGCACACAAGGGCAAGATGGCTGCTACGAGTCTTTAACCCCCTCTTGGAAACCTGCACAAGCAGTGAGTGAAAGTATTTGTAAATACTGACCTTCTGCCATCTCTGTGTAAGCAGCCAGAGAAAATACTTGTGTAAGGCCTTCCTCCATCTTCTCCATCCAGGGTTTTTCCCCTTCTCTGGGTAAAATGCACAACAATTGCTTTCTCTATCCTGGTTTTGGACACTGCAGTCCTGTTACCTCCCTCCTGCCAAAGAAGTGGGGATCCCTTTCTATGCAGGCTCAGTAGGAATCAGCAAAGTTCTAGAAGCTAAGAATTTGGAGCAGTTATCACTGTCTTATCATGAGATAAGGCTGATGGGAAAAGGAAGAGTAAGTGTTGGTGGAGTGGTTTGTTTCCATGCACTTGGCTTTCATGGTTGGGTTTGCCAAGAACTGCATTAGATTTAGTTCTGGCTTCTTCTGCAATCCACAGATGGATGTGTGAAATGCCGGGGCATCAGCCTTGTATGCTGTCTTGTTATTTCTGGAATGCATGGGCTGAGAATGGACTCAGGTTTTAGAGGAGGTAGTAGTGACTTCTAATGGGAATGAGGACGGGGAGGGGGCGCTGCGGGGCACAGGAATGAGAGTCGTCAGAAAGAACGTCTGTGGAGCTGAAGCCAGAGTGACAGCAGAAATACTTCTGCAGCTTCATAATCCAAAGGGAAGTAGGTGGTGTCAGAGCCCTCAGTGCTTCCCTCAGCTGTCCAGCCCAGCCTTTGTGCTTTTCTTCTGCAGTATGAAAACCCAATGAAGAGGTAGATGAGAAAGTTATGGTATGCAACCATTTTAATGAATTGGGCTATTTTTATCATGAATGTGAAATGAAATACACAGAATGGCACAAGCAGTAAGGGTGTAAGAACAGCTGTCGCTGTGCAGATCAATGATTTCACTGGTATCTGGAGCCTGAGCTGCATGCAGAGCAAAGTACAGGAAATGGGGAGTGCATATGATCTTCCTTCCCACTACTCTCCCAGCCTCCAAACACTTCCTGCCCAGGGCATTTATGGTTTCAGTGTGGTTTCTGCGCTTTTAATATCCACAGTGGGTTTTGCTTCTGTGAATGTGTTCAGTCTCCCTAGTTGGATTTGTTAAAATCTATGAAGCAATTTTATTAACACCAAAATGACACTTGAGCTAAAAATCTGAATGACAATGGTTCCAGTATTAGAGAGGTGCTTTTATATGTGAAGGAACACCCTGGCCTTATTATTTTCCAGAGTAATAACAATTAATGGTAATTGTTATTGCGAAAGCATTGGTTATTGGGAAACTCCAGTTTCCTTTGTTTAGAAATATCTCATTTTTCCATAATTTTCACCTGAGACTGTAATGTCCCTGAATATTCACAACTCCAGCTTATTTTAACTGCAGAGATGGCAGTTTTTTGTCTGCATTTTGGGTGCTAAATTATGATCGCTGGCATCCAGGCCACATTTTTTCTAAGTCTTGAGTGAAATGAGCTGAAATCTGGGGATTTGGTCCCATTTCCACAGATACTGAGCTCAGCAAGCCTTTGATAGAGATGTTGTGATGGAGCATCACAGAATAAAATAGCTAAAATTGTCTTCTCTTTCTAGTGCTTCTGTGTAAGTGTCACTTTTACAAAGCAGTTTTGTCTGTACATTAACAGTCTCTCTAGTAATTCATAGTTAATTACTTAAGATTCATTCAGTTGACTTAATATTTTGTCAGTGAAGATTTGGTTTTCAGTCTCATAATTATGGTGGCTTTAGCCCCCTCATGGGTCACTGGATACCCTTAAGTTGTAGTCCTGGCTGGGAAGGGATGTTGACATCTAGGTGAAAATCCTGTGAGCTCTTCAGTATAGAGTCCACTTTCTGAAACTCCTTAAGTGGTGAATTGTTCAGGATAAGGACATGCAAGGACCGTGGGTTTGTGTCTCTGAAATGGGGGACATGGTGACAACAGAAACCTGCACAATTTAGCCAATGACATGACTAAGAAGGCTTCCTGAAAAGAGTGATGGGCTGTATTTGGGGTGACACCAGGGTAGTAGGTACAATACCGACTTCCCCTAGCAGAGGACTCCAAGTCAGGAAGGCAGGTGACAGCAGGGAAGGCATGCACAAAAATGTTTCCATTAGTCAGAGAGAGTCAGGAACATGTGGAAAGGGCTGAGAACTGCTGGCCTGGACAATGATAAAACAATGAAGAAGCCCAGAGAGACCGTGAAGGAAAGCAGGTGCATTTCCAGTTGTTCCATTCACTCCACCATCCCCAGTACCTCCACTTCCATGCAATTCAGAGATGATGATGAGAGGTTTAAAACATGTTCAAAAACAACCTGTCCTACCTGTGCTGGCCCAAGTGCATCACCTCTCTTGGGGAGAACAGGAAAAACTGACAGCAACCCCAGGCACAAACTCCTGTCCCAATAAGTGATTTGATCCAACAGATGGAAACATGCCAGAGTCCCCCCTTCTGCAGCTCTCTGTGAAGGCAGAGGGGAGTTGACTTGCTTGAGCAGGCAATGATGTGAACCTGTGGGCAGCACAGATCTCTGCCAGGAGGAGGGGACTAGAGAAAGGGGCAATATCCTGTTTCCTTGGCAATGTCCCCTCTTCCTCCTAAGCCAGAGGCAAATGTTAAAGGAGCAGCCCTAGAATGTGGTTCCACAAAACTGCTTGTATCCTCCCTGTTTTGCCCACATCCTTCTGATCACACTAGTGGTGTGTGGAGCAGCACTTGCCCCAAGACCACACGGCCAGTACATCAAGCAGGAGGGATCTAATCATAACGAGAAGTAGAACAGTCAAACCAGGGATGAAGAAATCTTTCACACAATGTGGGCTCTGCATCATTACCTTTCTTACCTCCAGCTGACCAGCCATGGGGTGGGTTGAGTTTCTCAATCTTCAGTCACGTTTCCTTAGCTCAGCTCTCTGGGTAGTACTGGCTCTTATTCCCACTGCAGATCATGTCTGGAGATTTTTTTAAATATCCCTTTTGGAGTATGGAAACCACAATAAGTGGTGGCATCTGGTCTGTAGACCCTATCAGCAGAGAGCTGCTGTCAGCTTCACTTAGAGGAGCAGTAATACTCTGGAGTGCTTCCCATATTTAAGTGAAGGATCTTGAAGCACTGTGAAAATGACAAATGAAAGCTCAGCATCTCTCTTGAGAGTATGTTCTGTATGGTGGGAGGTGGTGTGATTAAGAAGATAATATTCCAATTATAAACTCTGCTGCTAACCTTGGACACATCCCATTGCCTCTCTGTGCCCCAGCATGGTCCCTTTCCTGTGTTACTCAACCAGGAGCTGCTTGAGCAGGAGCAGCTTTTGGAAAGGGTGGGTTTTGGCAGTGGCACATCGTCTTCAAGAGTTTTCTTGCTCATTAACCTGTTCCTTCCCTCACATGGGTTTGCCCAGCTGAACTGTTCATACTTTACCCAACGCAGTGAAACATGGATGAAATTATCTGTGTGAGAATACATGAGGGAGGGTTTTAAAACTGATTTTAGATCATGGCCATACAGACAGTTACACAAACATAAGGAGTGGAACCCCAAGCATGGCTGGGGACAGGAGGGAGGAAGGAGACAGGAACCTCTCACGCTGGACTAGGCCAGGCCAGAACCATGGTGGGACCGCAGCCTTGCTGTGTGCCTGTGCTGCTCTTACTGCCGCCTTGTAAAGTGCCGCGGACTGCTCTGTGACTGCAGTGGTGTTGGTATCCCCTTTCTGCAGGCTGGGGAGTAGAGACCTGGATGGGGGACAGCAAAAAGCAAATGCCAGGAGCCTGCTGTTGGCACTGTTGCCATTGCTGTGCAGCCACAGCTAAACTCCTTTTAACTGGTTGTGTCAGCAGGGGCCTGGAAACATAAATGGAGGAAGATGAAAAAGCATCAGCTGGAGAGATGCAAACCAACTTTTCTGGCCTGAAAACAGAGTCAGTTTGTGTTCTGGGAGATTTGTTCCCTCTTCAGTGATTTCAGTATTGGCTGATGGTTTGTTGTTGGAGCCAACTGTCATTCACTGCAAGGAGAATGCCCATCTGTCTCATGTGTTTGCTTGTAGTTGACACTGTTGGAATTGCACATTAGCAGTATGACCTACCAGCATAAGTTCACAAGTGAAGCCTTTAAGAAGAAGCAGATTTTTCTCATAGGAGATTTTTGTTAAGCATAAAATACATGCATAACCGGAAATATGTTCCAGACACTGGCTTCCTGTATATACAAGCATCCATATCCAGTCCTCACAACCTTTCTTTTTAAAGGAATCCAAGTCCATAAAAATTAAGTAAACCCAAAATTTAAAAAAAAAAA
>VYZQ01031771.1:3524-20649 GCA_013400655.1 Mystacornis crossleyi | reverse complement strand
GGGGGGAAAAAAAAAATCAGCAACATTCTAGCACCTCCAGATAGTACCAAATGTACAGAGTGTACATTTCAGTTATCAATAACACATTATTTATCATGCCCAGTATAGCTGGTTTGATGTAACTATATTTGAGTTAATATAACCATGTTTCACTCTTTGGTGAATGGCAGATCTTTGACTTCCAGAGGATAATGCTGGTTTAAGCCTCCTCACACTCTTCCTGTCCATCTAACTTTACCCAGTTCAGGTAAACTGAGTGCCTGACTTTGTAAGCAAANTAAATAAATAGTGCAATGTTAATACTAATGAGAAATTTGAAGCCCAAGCACATTACAGAGAGACTTTTAATGAAGAGTCAACAAATACACTCTAATTTTATGGTTAGCTAAGAGACGCTGGTTTGCTGAAACTGTAACCTCATTTCATTGTCCTTCCCCCAGCACCCCAAAAATCAAGAAACTGAGGTACAGACTACAGTCCCTAGGCATATGTATTGATGTGCAAATTCCTTCCTCCCCATCTCCATNCACACTCTTCCTGTCCATCTACCTTTACCCAGTTCAGGTAAACTGAGTGCCTGACTTTGTAAGCAAATGATGTAGAAATCTACATCAAGCAATAGAGGAACCTCTGTAACATATTTTGAATGAAGTATGTATGCAGTTGAGCCGGTCTTTGCAGTAATTTCTTTCATGCAATGTTGATTCCTGCAAATTTAAAAAGTAACTGAAACTCTCTGCAGAATACAAGCAACCACTAACTCCAGCACCTAAGAGTTATGAATCCAGAAGTACTCTCCATTATCTCTATTCAGTGTGTTACATGTGGATAGCCCCACTAGTCCAATACTTTGAAAAAAATTAACCATGTTTTCATTTCCAGCATTAAAAAAAAGGTTTTATTTATCAGAACATTTCATTNGAAGCAAGCTTGAGATAAACGTAGTGAGCAGCAGTTTTAAGAGATGCTCAGTAAGGGTACAAAATTACAAGCTGATATAATGGAGTTTATCACTCCAATGTTTGATATAGACATAAATAAATAGTGCAATGTTAATACTAATGAGAAATTTGAAGCCCAAGCACATTACAGAGAGACTTTTAATGAAGAGTCAACAAATACACTCTAATTTTATGGTTAGCTAAGAGACGCTGGTTTGCTGAAACTGTAACCTCATTTCATTGTCCTTCCCCCAGCACCCCAAAAATCAAGAAACTGAGGTACAGACTACAGTCCCTAGGCATATGTATTGATGTGCAAATTCCTTCCTCCCCATCTCCATCCCCTTACCCATTTGCACCCTCCTTACTTATTTATATGTTCATGTTGTTTTGTTAGCTGATTAGACAGTCTTTTATTTCATGTTAAAGCACCTAGCCTTTTTGAGCCAAAGCTTACATTGATGTCTCACTTAATTTCACTTTTAGAACCACTATGAAGAGCTACATTTGGTAGGTACAACAAAAAAATCACATTTAACCATAATAATCACATAGTTGCCCAGTTCAGCCAACTGAGCTCCAAAGCAATTACTCGCTTGCAATTCAATTAAGAGGAAGGCAGTCTTACCAATACAAGTTTGCTAGAATTCATTGTGCTTTGCAAATTCAATGAGTAAGATGCAACTCATCTAAAAATAAGGAAAGGGCTCTTTTTTCCCATTCTGAGGTCAAACAGTAAAATTATAATCAATACTTTTCCTTCCACTGTGTGCAAGGAGGTTAAGATTTACATACCAGCAAACCAGCAGGGCCAGTGTTGGGAGATGTTTGATCTCAGTGAGAGTAGTAGTCATTCAGTGAAGACAAAAAAGGAGGATGCAGAGGATGGAGGTGGCAGTAGAAGAAACCCAAAGTTTTCTGTGTTATCCAACCCCTAACCAGACCACAAGAGAATCATGATCAGGGCCGCTGGAAAACCAGATTCTTTAAAATCTATAGTGTTTTGCTAATTTCCAGTTTTCTGCATATGAAGTGTATATCTACTCTGCTATAAATTATNAATACAGAGCTTTTTAAGACATTTGCTCACAGCAGCTGAAGTTCGGAGAGAAAGCAGCAGTTCTAAGAGTTCTATGTACTTTTCTTGCCAATTCAGAGCTCTTGATAGAAGCAGTCTAGAAGCAGCGTAAATATACACTTGAAAACTGAAACCAATGACAGGAAAAAGATCAAAGAAGTGAATGCATGATAAAATGGATGAAGCAAGGAGAAACTTCACTGTGTAACTCAAAATGGAACAAGAAGCTTCAGAGCAGATATTTCAATAGAAATTAAATTCATATTCAGTGAAAATATTATTTTCAGGAAGTATATTCTCCTTGTGCAAAATTTTTTTTTAAAGTGTCAAAAAATGAATTTTCTAGTAATTTTCATATTTCTTGGGGAACAGAAGGTTGGCATTCATGTTTACAGTACCAACCACATGCACAACTCCCTACTCCCAATCACTACATGTATAACCTTAAAGTCTCATTATGCTTATAAAATGTGGAACACCAGAACTAAAAATGATAGAGGTTATCTCCTCCCTTTGCAGATGTTCTGTGAAGAAAATGATCTAAGTACTTTATTTCTTATAAAAGAATGCTCAAGAACAAGCTGATGTATTTCCTGTTTCAGAAGATCTTCCATGAAATTATATCTACAATTTTCCTAATGGCACTGATCATGATCACTAAGATTAACCCTGGTTATACAGCAACTGGATTCTCAAGTCTGTATTTCACAGAGAACCATTACAGTGAAATCAGAAACATGGGACAGCAAACAGCATTAAAAGTTTTGGAATATAAATAAATAAATAAAGTAGGAATCAAGACTACATACGCTTCCAGTTCTTGTTTCATCTTGGTGAATTCTTCTTTAGTCATTGATCCTTCCCCTTCTCCAAGTTTCTGCAGTTTCTCCCTGGAGGCATCAAAGTCAGGCCTGGGTGGTGCTGGTGGAATCTGGAATTGAATCCAATTTTTTTTAAGTTCTCATTTTCTCAGTCAAACAACACTCATTCACAGTACAGGAACTGCAGACTGCCTGCAGCTTTTTAATACATCTCTCTCTTTCATCATTCATTACAGCATTTCTGGATAAAGTCTCTCATTCACAAGTTATACATACTGCATTACTATATCAATTTCGGTCAAGTTTCCTTGAAGATTACTGAAGTATTAACTAATGGCTTCAGTTTAATTACAACAGAAACCAAATAATACTTCATTTCCCATGACAATGAATTAAAACTTGAAATAATTTTTTAATTAGTTTTGGTTTAGCTTAGTTGGTAAGGACTATTTCTTGTTTAAAGAAAAAAAAAAAGAATTCCACAATTTTCACACCATCCATTTATAACTCCCCAAAACTTTAAACCAAGAAAACCATTCCCTACTGTTTGCAGGCAGTAGCTCTTTCTTGTAGTGCTTCTGACATTAAAGACATATGTGTTGAAATAACAAAGCCCCCAGTCAGCAAGTCTCTAGGTTAATTTTATAACACAGTATATTAACACTAAAAGAGAAAACACCACAGTCAAACTAATCCTGAACTGCTGTCAGGAAAGGAACAGAACAAAGTTAAATTAAGTTTAAAGTATAGTTTACTGATATTGGCCCATTACATTAACAAATTACAAAAAAGAGGAAAAATCCAGTATCTAGACAGTCAACCATCTGAAACTAGTTACTACCACTCTGAAGGTCTAGTCACTTCAAATAGCTTTTCTGACTAAGAAAAGACTAGCTCAAGAATGGTATGACACATCACAGATTATACTCAGTATAATGCACCCACTAACAATTAGAAGTATCTGTTTATGCTCTGAATCAGCAAACACCCCCCGAACACAAAATGAGTAACTTTCATACCAAGATGACAAACATTCCTATCTGCAATTAATGTATGAAGAGCAGCACCATTTTTAATATGCAGTATCATACAGTGCCTCTTTTAAGACCTCTGCTCCTAGAAGGCCTGAAATAAACTTCAAATCTTAAGTTATTACATACTGAGGTTCCCATGTAGTTCTACATGTAGTTCTATTTAAATTGTTTTTTCCTTCTTCTTATTTATGCAAAAATGATTATGATCTTTATAATGAGAACTCAGAAAGTCTAGTTACTTCAGTCTGCCATTCCAGCTAAAACAAAGGCAACATGAAACTTGTAACTAAGTTGAACATTAGCTTGCACAAACAATACCACCAAGTCATACAGTTCAACTCTCTCCCACACTTTTAACACTGTGGCATAAAAATACACTTGGAGACAAATTAAACTACTCATTCCTTAGGAGTAAAAAGCAAGAAAGTATGACAGCTACTGTAGCTCTCGTCCAAGCTTGCTTCAACCATTAATTTTGTGTAATTGCATAAAATTAAGTATTAGAGAAGCTGATCTGATTTTATAAGGAATGAACACCTGCTGTTTCCACTGCATTGAAAAGCAGTCTCAAGTAGCTTTGATACAGCCCACAGAAAACGGCACATATAAACCAAAAGAATATCAGTACTTACAATATAGCCAGCATAGTCCTCATTCTCAACAAAAGAATCATGAAGCCAAATAAACTCTTCATGTTGCCGGACAACAGAAAATTCGTTTTGTTTGAAATTTGGTAAGGAACTCTAGAAGGGTAAAAGAAGGTAGAATTATGGGGGGAAGGAGATAGAGAGGAAGAAAAACACAACAAGAAAGCACAGTATTTTTCATTACTATACGGGAAAAAACCTTGAAGGAACAACAAAAATGTCCCCAAAAGTTCATACTGCAGTAATTACCCTCATCTTGATTAGTGCAGCAATCAATTGGCATGGCTTGCCCAAAGAGGTTGTGGAGTGTCTGCTCTCATAGCCATCTCTAATACCTTTATCAATTTAATCTGTTTGGTATCTTCATCAATGATCTGGATGAGGCGATCAAGTGCCCCTTAAGTCAGTCTGCAGATGACACCAAGTTGGGTGGAGGTGTTGATCTGCTGAAGGGCAGGAAGGATCTGCAGAGGGATCTGGACCAGCTGGATCCATGGGCTGAGGCCAGTTGTGTAAGAGTCAACACGGTGACGAGCCGGCACTTGGGTCACAGCCCCAAAGAGTGTGACAGGCTTGGGGCAGAGTAGCTGGAAAGCTGCCCAGTGGAAAAGAACCTGGTCAACAGCGGCTGGACATGATCCAGCATGTGCCCAGGTGGCCAAGAAGGCCAATGGCATCCTGACTTGTATCAGAAATAGTGTGGCAGGACCAAGGAAGTGACTGTTCCTCTGTAGAAGAGGCCACACCTTGAGTCCTGTGTCCAGTTGTGGGCCCCTCACGACAGGAAAGACACTGAGGTGCTGGAGCGTGACCAAAGAAGTACAACAGAGCTGGTGAAGGATCTGGAGCACAAATCTGATGGGGAGCAGCTGAGGGAGCTGGTGATGTTTAGTCTGGAGAAAAATCATGGGTGACCTTACCACTCTATACAAGTATCTGGTATGAGGCTGTAGCCAGCTGGGGGCTCCTCTCATCTCTCAAGTAACAGGTGACGGACCAAGAGGAATTGCCCTCAAGCTGTGTCAGGGGAGGTTTAGACTGGATATTAAAAAAATTTCTTCACCGGTAGGGTTGTCAAGTTTTAGAAGGGGCTGTCCAGGGTTGAGTGACCATCCCTGGAGGTATTTAAAACACGTGCAGATGTGGCACTTAGGGACACGGTTTAATGGTGGACTCAGCAGTGCTGGATTAACAGTTGGACTCAATCTTAGAGGTCTTTTCTAACCCAACTGGTTCTATGATTCTATAATCAAAACCCAAATGGACAAATCCTGAGCAATGTGCTCTCACGCACTCTAATTTAATGGTGAGAGTGAGGGAGGAGATAGGAATAATGATGTCCAGATATTTTATTCAACTTTAATTATTCTGTCATTCTGCAATCAATAAACATTCAAATCTAAAAAAAAGCCATAAACAACAGTAATTAAAAATGATCCCTGAATATAATACATTTACCAAATATGCTTTTAGAATCTGAAACTATAATAAAATCTAATTTTAAAAACTATATTGAAGTATATTCATGTATAGGAAAGATTCTATCTGCAAATAGGCTAATTAATAAGCATGGGAATGGCATGACAACACATCAGTACAAAAAAAATGAACATAACTTTCTTCTAAATAGTTCTTTAACTCTTAGTCATCTTCTTCTTATGCACTGTAGCTACACAGTCTCTTAAACATGAGATAATTCTACTTTCTCATTTCCTCTGATTGTGTTACACTTCGCTTCAATAAACAGTTTAAGCAAACTCTCTTTTGTATATAATTACAAACTGCTGTGTGTATAAACCCAGATTTTACCTTTGTGTGGACTGTGAATTTAACTTTATCCCTCTCACTGAGTGCATCTGAGATATCCACTTGCAGAGCAGCATCAGTCTGGAGATCTACATTTATTGCTCTAAGCTAAAGAAGGAAAAATATATTTAGCTTAAAATTAAAAATAAAAAAAGGTAAGCTATATATCCATTATTCTTCCTTTGAAATTAACCCTGATCCTGCAATGCTGAAGACAGATCACAAAATCCCCCAACATTAAAAGACTATTTCCAGCAGAAAAAGAAATTCCAGTAGTACTCCTTATTGCACAAATGACCATACAAATAATAATCTCCTTTACAGTACTTTCTTAGTGCATTATTTTAATTTCTGTAGATTGTTAACTTGCTAGTAATTGAGATGCTCAAGACAAAGTACATTTACAGATAACAACAAGTTTGGTAGGTTTTTCTCTTTATTCTCCTCACTCCTCTGAACTGACCACCTGCCTTAAGTAAACATTCTTGTAAAGGTAATTATAAAGATATTAACAGTTGGAAAGGTACTTTTAAGGAGAAAAGTGGTTCTGTATTTCAAAGAAGCAAGAGCTGTTATAGACCTGATTTACTCACAGTCTTACACTATTCTTCTCTTCAGCATATCTCATCATATAATGAAAAAGCTTTTAAAAATATCCTGAACTTCACAGAACTAAGTCTTCTTGGAAATATTTTTCTGAAAAACCCCAAAGCAAAAAACTCAAACCAAAGACTTTGATGTCTTCAAAATGAGCATGAAAAATGGCAAAAGTGCAAGGAATATTTTTTCTACAAGCCATGAAACCTGAACTCTTCCACAAAATAATTCCAAAGTCACACTGAAATAAAAAATGAGACAATGATCAAATACAGCAAAACTGCAGTATTATCTGAGCACCACAATATTTGGCAGTAACTGGACCAAAGGCTTCATTCAACAGTACTTGGTGCAACTAACCTCATCTAGACCCCAACTGGAAATTCAAGTCCCCTCACCCTTGCACGCTTGTTTTTCTAGAGGAATTTGTCCCATGACAATTTCATCATCATGACCAACAGATATTTGGAATGTTTTATCAGCACTAAGGCTAACTGAAATCTTTTCCAATCACATTGTCAAAAAATGTTTCAACATCATAATCACAAGGCATACTTTTTACTGAGACATGATGTTTTCTTTGATGCTGCATTTTTTCTACAAATGTCCCATTCCACAACATAAAAAATGCTTTACCAGAGACTTTGGTAAAATCAATCAAAAAATTTGTTTTTTCCAATCCAGAGATTTGGACTTTTTCTCCATTAATTTTTTTCAGGATTGCATTTTTAAGTCCATACGTAAGTACAAAAATGCTTTAAGCATCCACAACACATAGTACAGAAGGGTACGTATGAGTAGATTTTGAAGGTAATGCTGTGAGGCACTAGAAAAGCACTAGGACAGAAGCATCAACTGCCAAATCTTATCTTAAATCACAGTGGTCAGATCCCACTGTAGTTCTGCTGTTAACCTCGATGCATGGACAACTCTTGCCTATGTAGAAGCAACTGGACTCATGGATCTTAGTGTATTAAAGTAAACCAAAATCATGCAGTCTAGCATAATCTGCTAGGGCTAGCAAAATATAACAGTTCAATAGCTCTTACACAAGTAGTAATAGCTTTTCCTTACAGTGAAGTTGGAAATCATTAAAATGACCGCACAGTAACATATTCACACACGTGATTCAGGCATTGCCTTTTGTTTTGTTTTCCCAAGGTTTAGGGGGTCACTGCCTCACACAAAGGCATATTATCATGCAATGGTTCCTTGCAGATCACTTCTCAGAAGCAGATTCTCCTAGCTCCTACTGAGTTTCCAGTGTGCTTACCATTTAATTTAGGAAAGAAAAATATAACGACATACCAATGTCTCTCTTATGTCATGACACCACATTTTTCAGTGTGTAAAAAGGTTTTTGTGGTTACACTGTCTGGGGTACTGTTTGCTTTTCTCTAGTCCCCCCAGAATACATTAACAGACTGAGTAATCTCAGCAAATAATCTGGACTATCTAAATGGTATTTTTGTAGTCTTTCACATGTCACAAATATTTCTACCAAAATACTTTTCCACCCCCTTTTATTGTTTTTTTCAAAGTGGTACTATACAAAATTCTAAAATTTGGTATAACAGCTGATCAAGTTTGCCATTAGAGCATGTCCAGTGCAGTGCAGCCTGATCATATGCACTATTCACAACTTCAGATACCAAAGTCCTATCTGTGCTGAGAAAATTAAGAACCAAATATGACAACTTCACCCATGACATGCAACTGTAAAGGACTATTTGTTTGATTTATACTGAGTTAAGTTTGTAACAGTTTTGAAGAGTTTAATCATATGTTAAATTATGCTGTGCGGCCTGACTGCCAACAGGGAATGTTTTCATCTGCAATGGTAATGAAGCACTTATGAAAGGTGTCAAAGACAATCAGAAAGTTGAAGGACTTTAAATGTATTCGTGTGACACAACGATTCACACTGCATTACTGGAAATCGAATTCACAAACATCATCACACCACAAACTTAAACAAACTCTGCATCACTACTTCCAAAATAAAACTGCCACCAGTGGATGGTTTTCTAGTCACAAAGGAAGGAGAAAATGAAAAAATAAAAGAAGTCTGATACATATGAAAATTGAAATGGAAGTATCCCAAAGTATGGAAAAAATAGAGATAGGATAGTCCTTTTTTATCTTGCCCCCCTCCAAGTCTAATACATACAATTTCACTCAGTAATTTTATGCTTAGATATGTAATCTACACCCATGTTGAACAACTTGCAAAACAAAAACTGATTTAATTTAGTTACTTTACAGTTTCCTACGCTATACCAAGAAAGTCCCTGTTCTATTCAAAGGGTCTAGAAAATACCAAAAAACCAAAACCCAGGCCAAGCGATGCTGCAGTACTAAAAGAGAACACAATGCAAGGAGAGGATTTAACATCTAAGCTCTTGCTTAAGATCAATTACACTTCAAATGATAATGGGCGGAATCTGGTAGAGACATGGGAAACAACCAAGTGTTACATTCCTAGGTAATGTCATCCATTAACAGTAACTTCCGTGCTCTAAGTTCTTTCAAAAATGTTAAAGGACCCTTTCTTCAGGGGGGAGATAAATACACAGAGCAAGGGGACAAAGAATACCTTTACAACAAAAGCTTTCAAAGTGTTTTCACAGCACTCGTTTCCAGCAGACCTGTTCTATAAGATAGCTCATTTCTGCTGAGTGAGTGTTAGCCAAGTCAACTAAAGATTATACAGATATAAAACACACAAGACAGTACTAATGGAACAATACTACACCACTTTTCAAAGCATGTATTGTTTATGTTAGAGCACAAAAATCTCAACAGGACCCAAGTTACACCAAGCAAACTCAATTCTCTCTTCCTAAGTGAAATTCAGAAAAGCAATTCCCACAAGTTCATTTTATGCAGACCATTTATAATAAGTTCCTTCTACAGACCACCCACTGCTACTTCCTCAAAGACGATTCTCAGTGCTCTGTTTTACAGTTCTCCAGAAAAGGCTCCACATGGTGTAACACAATTGTTTGAGAATTACTCTTCAGTGTGGCACCAGCATAAATCCCAGCCCTCTTTCATCCCATCACCCCAAGGTTAAACTTAATACAATTGTAGCCAACAAACATGTTCCTGCAGCATTAGAAGTACAGTTGTCACAGCAATATCTCAATTCGACAGAGGCAAGAGTATTGATTTTCAAAACTAAAAGCTCAATTACTCCAACCAGAAGTTGCCATCCATGCTTTCAAATAAAGGCTTGACCTACTCGTTATTTAATTGCAAAGAGAGGAAGGCAACAAATCAGAACTAGGGAATCACTCTATGAAAATATGTTTTATTTTACTACTTCTACTAAGAAAAAAAAGTATTACAAAGCACAGCAAATCCATTCACGAACAGATTGCCATATTGCTTTTGATTAATCTCCTGTATCACAAACAAAACCATGCAGATAACAACCAGTGTTTTAACCCCAGGTATTTACAAAGAAGAGAAAAAATTAAACCCCCACAGTGACCAGTGGTTTAAAATAAGAAACCCTAAAAAAATTAGGGAAATTATAAGGACACTGTTCCAGTTTAATTCCTCAGTACTGGATGAAGACACGGGACAGAAAAAAAAAGACAGCACGTGGCCAACTGAGATGGTAAGTCATGCAACAGTACAAACGTACAAACAAGACTGCTAAGAGATTTCTTAAGGCTTTCAAATCACCTTGTGAACTCTTAACGAACTGTAGCCTTAGAGGGAAAACTAAACACCAGCCAAACAAACAAGTTTCCCACGAGGTGAGATCTGCATTGTTATGTTCTACCTGCACCTTCAATAAAGGCAACTTAACTGTGCGCATCAAAGGCTGTTCCCAAGTACTAGGCACAACCTATGTAAATAAAATTCTACAGTTAGTAAGTTCTTCAGTCCTGGTTCTGAACACACTCAAAGGACAGCAACGATTTCTACCTTTTCTCTCTTTTATCCGATATTCTTAGTAAAGGACCTGTATACCTAAAGACAACAGCTTTACAGTGGCCAGAACTGGCCTGATACAATATTAGAATGTCTTTTTAAATTTCTGGTCATAAACTGGAACATAAAATGCACTGAATTTAACATCTGACTGTGGTGGGCATGACAAAACATTATACCAACAGTGTTTCTCAGATTTTTGTATTTTTAGTAATATACTGTATACAGTCACTTCAATAACCACCAACAGCCAAGGGAACCTAAGCGGCCCTGAAGCTGCTCTCCTACCTTGCACACAGTCGGTCTTTCTCAAGATACTAAGTGACAGGGGTAATCAGTCTGACTAAATTATACTAGATTAGCTGATTTGTTGCTTAAGTGAGGCAAGCAAGTTAAGGAAAGATGGATACAGCAGTCAGAAGAGAAACTAAGGCCAGAAACAGGAGCGCAGAGAAAAATGTTTTCTCAGTAAGAAACGTAATTGTGGCATCCTGTCCCAACAACAGAACTTCTTTTCAATAAAGAGTTCATTATGCAGCATGTGTCTGCAATGTAATGTCCCATTGTTATCTATGGGAGAGCCCCTCGGGCCTGAAGGGAGAAGGGAGGGCAGGACTGCATCTCCCAGGCCCTGGATCGAGGCTGGCGACGGAACCTGGTGCTCCCCAGGGCTGCTCAGCCTGGGGAGGACCGGCCCCGCCGGGCGTGTGCAGCGGGAGGGGGTCGCAGGGACAACAGCGATCTCCGGACACAACCCCCTCCCGAGCTATTCCAACGACAGCATAAAAGAACTGTCCTTCCAAAACTTGGGTGACAGAACAATGAAGAGCGCAAGGCAGCGCACGAAGACGCCGATACCAGCGGGAGGCTGTGCCTGGAGCAGATCCCGGCGGGCGGACGGACAGACAGACAGCCCGGACGCTCGCCGCCCGGCAACCCGCCTCCCTCCGACACCCACGCGGCGGGCTCGGGCCAACGGCGCCCGGAGGCCCCCGAAGAGGGGCCGAGCCTGTTCCCCTCACGCCCAGCCCCAGGCGCCGGGGTCCCGACGCGTCCCCGCGGCACTTACACCTCGGTCCTCCTCCGAGAGGAAATCTGGGCCGTCGTCCGAGCCTTCCTGCTTGGGGGCGCGGCGGCGGCGCGGGCGGGGGGCGCGGAGGGGCACGGCCGGCGGCAGGGAGGGTGAGGGGAGACAAANGGAGGGGAGCGGGGCCGGCCGCGGGCAGGGCGGTTGCGCGTGTCTCTGCGGCGCGGTGCTCCCGTGCGCTGCTGGGGCTGGCGAGCGCCGGGGAGCGGGTGTTGAGGGCGCTGGGCGTGCCCCGTGCGCAGGAGCGCGGGGGAGCGGCTTTGTTCGGCGGAACGCGGCTGGAGCAGCGCGCCGAGCCCCCGGGGGTGTGCGCAGCGGGCAGCGCCCTGCCCCGCGGCTCCGTCCACCGCGCTGTCCTGCGCTGCTCCCCGGCGTTCGTGCGGGAGATGGGTTTCGCACGTTTGTGCAAGCCTGGGTGTGAAACTGTGCAATGACAGCGCGAGCAATTAAAAGGCTTATATTATAGCTTTGATTTATGGGCAGTTACGTGATTTGAGATTGACAACTGCCTATTTCACACTAAGGAATGGAGCCTTTAAATGCCCCCTTGTCTAATGACAGTGGAAAAGGTCATCATCCGCGCACTAAACCGGATGTAAGCGTGGAGGGAGTCCATGCCTGAGACTTCATTTTTGTGTGAATCGGAGCTAGAACGGCCAAGAAACAGCCTCAGGGTGGGGCTTCATGATCAGCATACTGCGATCTCGGTGTTGCCGAGGGATGCGGGCAGATGTGGACATCAGCCCTCCCGTGGGCCTGCACTCACACGGAGGAGGGCACCAGCACATCTTCAAATTAATCCTGCAACAAATTTGCCGCCTCCATCCCAGCTGGCTCCCTAGCCAAGTCCATAGTTAGTTAGACAAGCACTAGTGGGACAGGAGCACCGCTTGCCAACAGCAGCAGCTTGTATTTAGGTGGAATTAAAGCCATCAGGAAACTACGCCTTGAGAAATGGTGTTCATGTAGCCTCAAGATAAGTGAAGATAATGCTTTTTGAACTTTGTACTGCTTAGAAGTGTGCTTTGGAATTCAGAAAAAGAAATCGCTTCTTGGAAATTCTTCTTAGTATGGAGAAAGATATTTGAGTATGCATTTTGTAAATAATTTTAAAAGCTGTTATTTAAACAATTTTCATGTATGCAGCCTGTTCCTGTCTTGATATAGACATGTGCAACATCATCCAAAGTACTGACTTACTACTGGGGTCGAGAGAAATAAAAATATTTTATGAGGTACAGAGAAATGGTATGTGACCTCTGGTTAAACACCAACTTTGTCATGCTGAAGGGGTAAAGACAAAGTCACACAGGAAACTGATTTCTGGGGCTTCACCTGCATTAGCATCCTGTTCTGTGCAGAGTCTGGGTTCAGTATCATATACCATTCCACTCAGCAAACATCTGCTTTTATGGGAAAAAAAAATTGGTGACAGATTGAGTTTGGGTTTTTTATATTTAATATTTACTGCTGATACATTTTATTAGGTCCAAAGAATCCAGGTCAAAAAGTTGAGGAAGTGCTTCACAAAGAATGACATGATTTTTTTCTTACAGGGGCATGCTAAGTAGATCAGCTGACTGGTATGAATCAATCTAGCAGGATGACCATCTCAGTTGCATTTACAGAAACACAAGGTTATCTAGCTTTCCAGTGTGGCTCTGGGAGCAGTCTGGTCATGTTTTGGATGGCACAGAGGCTCATGAGAGACCTGGTCTAGTGGAAAGTGTCCCTATCCACAGCAGGGGCATTCAAAACTAGGTGATCTTTAAGGTCCCTTCCAACCCAGACCATTCTATGATTCCATGATTTTACGATATTCCAAAACAGCAGCAGTGCTATGGCTCCAAGAGTTGATAGCAAAAGCAGTAATCTTTTGTCCTGCCCTGATCAACTGATCCCAGGTCCATGTGTTGCCCTACTTTTCTCTCCATGCTCTTCCCCGCTGGCAGAGTAATGCATGCTGTGTGCTGTTTCTGCTTCAGCAGCTGAGACGAGTCGTATATGCCATGGGGACACCCTGGCTAGGAGGTGGGAGAATAGCATTCTGGTGGGAGAAGAGCCTCTTCTCACTGCTCTTCTGTCAAGACTCCACTTAATAAACCTGCTCTGCCGCTCCGGGATCAGTTTCTTTTGACAGTTGAGCTCACCCTACCTAATGAGTTTCCATCCTGGCTGTTTGCACACTTTTCTATGTCGACATAGCAATAATAAATCAAGTCAATGAACTAAGTATAACTGAGGAAGAATGAAATTACAAGTTGTAACTGAGGCAATCTGACAGCGCTTCGGTGTGACCGCATTCCTACCCTCCTCCACGCACCTGGCTGTCTACTCCAACTCTGGTCTTCAAGCAGGCGCTTACTCCCGTCAGCCTGTCTCACCAGCAGAAAAATTACATGGAATAAAGGAGGGGGAAGCTCTTTTAACAGTGAGTTGCACTGACTGATAAACCATATGAATGGCCCAAAGGAGAATGCACTTCAAAACCAAAGGAAAGGAAGGTCTTGGGGCTTTCAAATGACATCTTGAGAAATTATTCCTTTTACAAGCAACATCCTACTTTTGCTCCAGGACACACTTTGACTCAATCAGCTACTCATTTTTGGTGCCATTTTTCCTCCCTTTTCCCCTCATTTTTTTCTATTCATATACCATGTTTTCTTAGTCTAATTTTCAGCTGCTAAACCCTTGAGGCAAGCATCAGCATTTTCTTGAGTTTACAGAGCTGTAAATAGAAAGAGGAACCGATCCCTTGCCAGTTAGGGGAACGCTGCTGCGCCATTGTAACCCGTAGGTCTTCCGATTTTTAAAAACATCCACCTGCAAAGACCCATAATGTCAGTAGATGGTGCTATATCCATATTTTTCGAAATTCTTTTCGGCCGAGGTTTATTCAACCAATAACATTCCCTTTGTGTTTGAGCGTGTTATCCCTGGAAAATCAGAAGCCATACAATTTAAGAAATATTTGGCTTTTATCACTGGGGAGATCTAAAGGCTTCCCACTCCATGGCATCATGTCATATAGTTCTATCGGTACTGGATGATTCACCATGGAGGGATTCAATGGATGCAGGCGCTTGGTATAGGCAGGAACTGTAGTTCTGGTGTTTCATCAGCTGATACGTATTTTTTTTAAGCGTGAGGAACGATTCTTCATTCACTTTTTTATTTTTTGAGATGTTTCTCAACTTCCCTCTCTAATTACTGAACATTTCCTTCAAACTACCTCAAGCATTGTTCATGTGAAGTTCAAATGCAGCATCTTGCAGTCAAACTGTGGTTGTAAGGACCAGCTTTCCTGTATCTCAGTAACAGATTGATTCCTCCTTTCGTTTTGTCTTTGAGATGAAAATACTTTATTCTCTTACATACTTCATTTAAATTTTCTTTACTGATGCTAACTGAAACTGCATTAAGGAACCATATAATTAAAGCTTTATCATGGTGCTTTTTTTCTTTTTTGTGACAGAGAAGATAATTACATTTTGTAAAAGATTTATCAATATTTACCCTTTATTTCTGTGGAAAACTAGGGGTTTAAATGTAATGTTCTCAGAAGGTTAAGGCTGAATGAGAAAAAGGCTTCAAAACCTTATTATAAAACCTGTCTTAAAAGCTCAGTTATCAATACAGGCTTCTTGCCTGTTATGGAGATAGATCACTTTACAGCAAAAAATTACTATCAAACTGATCATATTTCCTTAGAAACACAAAGTGAATATGATATGTAGGATTAAAAGAACAGACAGGGGAAATTGTATAATATTATAGAGAAGAAAGAGAAGCAAAGCTTAGTACAGCTCAGTAACTTCTAGACACTTTGAGGAACAATAATTTCCATAAGAAAAGAAAAAAAAATATCTGTTTCTCAGTGTGGAATAGTCTTCTGTGAATTCCAAAGCATAATGGGGACATATGCAAATAATAAGGATGTGTGGGTTTCTATTCAGACTGCAGGGACCCAGAAAAGGCTCACTGTGCAGTTTTAAAAATCCTGGCCTCCTTGTGTAAGATGCTGACTATATGTATGCAGATATATTGTAATGCAATTCATCACACTTCTTCCCTAGGAAAGAATCAAATTCTTTCTTTTTAAAATTCATTTACATGGCATTATAGACACTTTGTCTGCCATGAATGACTTAATGTCAATATATAGCTACACTGATGCAGAAAGTTGAACTGTCTAAAGCCTCAGTTTTCACCAGTGCCATGAACTAACACCAAGAAGCTGTAAGGGGAAGAATATATTATGCAGTACACACAGGTAGAATTGACTTACTCTGAGCTCTGAACCTTTTGACAGTTCTTTTTCTTCTTTGGATTCCATACTGTTATTAACCTAATCATCGTATTTTTATAACAGATTGTAGGCAATCACTGTTCTGCTCAAATTCTTCAGTACAAATGGATGCAAAAGAAGACTGCATCTCCCATAGCTCCTATAGGATTGTCTAGAAAGAGCCTATTAAAAAAGTTCTCTCCTCCCTGATTCACAGGGATGCATAGAAATGTTTATAAACAAGTCACCGACTGATCAGCATTTCAGCTGCCTACTCTGGATTTAAAGCAATTGCACTCATCTCTTTCCCTAAACTCCAGTCCCTTCTTTATAAACCAGTTGAAATGTGGAGTATTTCAGAGAATATTCTGAGAAAATCCTTTTTGACCATTCTTCCCAGTTCTTAATATGGCTTTTTTTTTCAAGAGAAAGCCAGATTTTACTGCCTCACCTTTGCTCCAGACTAAGGGTTTTACTTGTACTAAGTACTAGGACAAAATTCTTTAATCACTTATTGTAACAACATTTATTATTATACCAGAGAAAGAAAAACCTTTTTTGTGATATGACTGCTGAAACCAGGGAGACTCCTTTCCCATGTTGGTTCTCAGGTTTTTAATTTTAGAGCTGCCTGGTTTAATCCATGCACTGTGGAGGGCAATAAGAATGCTTTGGGATATCAGCCTCACAGTAGTCTTAACTCTGTAAATCAGTAACTGCAATGGTAAGAGCATTATGGGAGATTTCTCCAAAGCAGTGTTATTAGCCTTTTCATGTCAGATGTTGAGATGAGTCTGAGGTAAAAATCCCAGAAGATCATTTACAGTAGTCCTTGTCACAGCTACGGAATAGTAAAATAGAAAAAAAAAAAAAAAAAAAAA
>VYZQ01031769.1:73369-113679 GCA_013400655.1 Mystacornis crossleyi | reverse complement strand
ATGAAGTCCCTGTAATGAAAAATATAAAATTATGAGGAGGGGGCGGGGGGGGGGGGGGGTTTGTTACATTGTTACATTTTCCAAGGGAGGCTCCTGCCTGTCTTTCAAACCAAGACACGCAGGGAACAGGATCCCCTCCCTGCACAGGTGCTCTCTCAGAAAGGCAGGACACAAACCCTGGTCTCCTACATTCCTGCTTTTGGATCTTTTGGATGAGATCTTCCCAAGATCCCTTCACAGCGTGCCTGTCACTGGAAGTGCTCCAGGGAAGAACTAAACCCATCACATTAGGGGCTGTAAATCTATTTTATCTTTTGGCAAGTACCAGTGATACAAGCCGAGTAACTTGCCCATATTTTAAGATTCCAACAACGTGTTCAGATATAATAGTGAAAAATAAAAAAATAAAGTACCACAAAAAAAGCACCTTACAGGGGTTCTGTTCCCCAGGACCCATAGCCTGGCTGCAGCACAGTGTGAAGTTTGAGCAGACACACACACAGCACAAGTCCAACCAAGTAGTTTTACACAGTATTCTGAAATACATCCTAAATACTCTGTTTTCAGCGGGGAGAGCAGGAATAAGAATTTAAAAGCTACATTTCCTTAGTACTGGTGGATGGACATTTCCACAGTTGTATAATAAAATCACTCCCGACAGAAATAGCAACTCTCTGTTAATACACTTGGCTAAAGCACGTTTAATTTATACTCATTCCCAAGCCTTCCCAAGTACCCTTCCCAGGTTACGTAACCTTCTGTCAGCCTGCACTTCCAACCTCCCCGTGCAGGTGGCTTCCAAATTTATTTCCAAACGTTCCCAGCACCACTCATCCTTTCCAGCACAAGGCTCCCCGGGGCAGCTCCGGCGGAGCCTCCACCCGCCCGCTGTGGCCGCTCTACCTTGTGGTGGCTCGAGACCTCGTCCCTGCTCCTGCCCAGCTCCTCGGCCAGTTTCACGTTCTCCTCCTGCAGAGCCTCGAGCTGCTGGGACTTGTGAGCCGCTGCCAGCTTGAGCGCTTCGCTGCGAGCACACAGAGAGCATCGTTACCATAGGAACGGGAGAGGCGAGGGAAAACCGGGGGAGAGAGGCGGCTTCACAGCTTGGAAAAATACATCAGGGTCACGTGGCTGAGGGATCGGGAATAGCGGTGACAATCCCGGGGACACAGGGACGGGGTGAACCCTGCGGCTGCACAAAGCCTTCCCCTCGCTGTGGTTCAGGTAGTCGGGAATTCCCACGGGCAGCAAGGCTGGGATTTGGAAACGCAGGGTTTGGCCAGAGGGTTGGCAATGTTTGCAGCCTGGACTGTTCACAGAAGGGAACTTTGCAGCCAGAGGTAAAACAGAATTACTCAAAAGCATGAAAAAGAAAAAGAAAACTAGGAAAAAAAGGCAACAAGAAAAAACCCAGCTTAGGGCTCTACTGATTTAACTACTCCCTACAGGGTCTGACGTCCAAACATACAAGAAAGTGCAGGATCACAGGAAGCAAAACCTCATCTATTCCATTATTTTAACAGACACTAAACTGCAAATGAGACAAAAACAAAGCTGAAGAAAAAAAGATTTTGCAGCTTTCATCAGCCTGTGTTGCTACTAATGAGTGTGGTTCCCTTAAAATACGTTTATTTGTAACAAATTTTTGAAAATATTTTGCATGCTAGCTGTAACATGAGTGACTAACACAAAATCTTTAAGATTTGACATCTTTCAAAAAGCACAAAATGTCACTGAATAGTAATTTTTATTACTGTTTTGTTTTTTTAAAAAAGGAGTCTCAGTACTCCCGTGTGCCAATACTACAGACTTAAACCCTGACTGGAATATTAAAAATACTTTCATAACTGTGGGAAGTAGAAGAACCCTTAAGTCAGAAACTTATTCAAGCACTTCAAAATACAAGGATCTATTGTCTCTTACTGGGCACATTTAGACGAAAGTCTGATTTACTTTGAGTTCAGCATCTCACAGGACTCTGATTTTTCAACCATTTCTTTTACCTGGTTTCACCTTGGCTAATTCCCACCCTGATCCTGGAGCAAACTGCTCCCACCTCATATTTTTAACCATTTTTCCTTGCTGGGGTGCAGCACGAATCCCTTCTCCTTTTTCTTTCGGCATTCAGGCACAGATTGTTCAGGGCTTTATAAAAACCCCACACCCAAAGCTGGGGTCAGTGTGCCTGAAACGCTCCCGTGTTCGTGCCCAGGAATTTCCAAGGGACGGCCCTGGGAGCAGCCACTGCAGCTTTCCCTCACCCCAGCCTGGCAGGGAAGGCTCTTCCCCAAAGGACACCCTGTCCCTGTCCCATGCCCTGCCTCCAAAGGCAGCACATTCCTCCAGCTCCCATGGGCACAACATTCCCTCTGCTCTCCTCACCGAGGCCTCACCAGCTCAGCCCTGAGCTGTGCTCTGTACCCACACCCTGCTGATCAGGAATCCCTGTTACTACGCTAATTCTGGCTATAATTAAAAGCAGGCAACGCACAAAATAACTGTGAGAGATCAGTTAAAAACTTGACAAGCTGCCCCTTCTCCCCAAGGTCTCAGCTCTGATAATCAGAGACCATGTTCAGCAACTGTCTAAGAAAGGACAGAATTAACCCCTCCAGAGTGATCAGGGTCCTGGGAACACCTTGTGGTGCTGGAGACTTTCAAGGCAGCATCTCCTATAAATAATTCCTGCCTGGCAAATTACAGCCCAGTATCTGTTGCCTTTCCACAATATCAGAGTCTACTCATCCCTCGCTGTTCTAGCATTAGAGCAACCAGCAATCATTTGCTCTGGCATTTCCCACCAGCGCTGAGGCAGGAATTGCTCATGGAAAGAAATCCTGCTTTTCTCAAAGGCATCTATGCAATCACCCAGGTTTTCCACAGCCACCAGCACAAACTGCCGGTCACAGCCAGACACTGAATTCTGTGAGCTGGTGGCCCTTGTGTGCCAGGGTCACCTCGGAGCTGTCAGTGGCTCAGAGCTGTCACAAAATGACAGATGGAACTACAATAATAATAATTAGTCAAAGCTGCTCTTAAGCTGTCAGCGAGATGCCAGCTCTCACTGCATGAGCCAAGGAATTCCTCTTGGAGCCCAGGTGGGAAGAGGTTTGTGGTTTAATGCACAACACCCCTGAGAGCTGGGGATGTGCAGCCACTGCAGGGCAGCAGTAACTGGGATCTTTATTCCCCGTGGCACAGCAAAAGCTTTGCTGCAATGAGATTCCACAGGGAAAATTACTTTGTACCAAATGCTTTCAGTTCATTTGCTCGTGTCCAATGTTACACATCGTGAGTCTGTAGTATGTAAAATGTTGTTTCTCCAGTGAGGCAGCTCCAAGAATGAACAATTAACTTGAGTTTTACATTCCATGTACAGGATTTGGTTTGTACCAGTTAGGAAATACACACACACAGTAGGGACACAGAAATAAACTTCATAAAGCCATCAACACAAAATAAAAGCAGATTCAAATATTCTATGAACAAGCCACTTAACACTCCAAGTGTAATTGTAATTATATCAAACAGAATTCTCTTCTAATAAAGACTTTAATACCATCTCATGCCCTCAGGTGCAGAACCCTCCAACAAACAAATTATTTCAAACTATGCTCCAAGGATTTGCTTCAATTCCCTTCAGCAATTTAGTAGCAACATTCTAATACCGAGTTTTGCACAAGCCAAACATTTAATTTTGACCTAGTATCTGCTTTATAAGCAAGGATACCAGAAAGGTGCTGAAAGACAATTAAAAAAAAATAAAAATCAAAGGTAAATGTGCCCACAAAAATTAACAGATTTAACGCTGAAATACTTACAATTCTTTTTTAAGTTCTTCCACTTTCTTGTTCTCCAGATTTAGAAGCTCTTTTGATTTATTAAGTTCCTCTTCATTTTTCAGGTTGTTTTGTTTAAGCATGTCCAACTTAAAGAGGAAAAAAAGCCTTATTACACCAATGAAACCACACAGTTCTCAGCTGTAGCACTCAGAAATGATACTCAGCAAAATGGGGGCTCGTTCCATTTTCCATCTTTAGCCCCTAAATTAACCCAGCCTGTCCGGACTGATGTCCAAAAACCAACGTTATGAGATTTTCTGCATTCAAAAGAGCTGCACAAAGAATTCCAATTCCACTGGAGAGCAGTTTCCAGGAATCTGGTGTCAACACCCCAAGGTAAAGCCCAAAGCACCTCAGCTCCATTAACTGCTGCAGCGCTCAGAGCATTATTTGTTTTTTAAACACAAAGCTTGTTGCTACAATCAGCTGTTCTCTTGATCTTTATTCCTCTAAGATAACTCATAAATTCTCCTTTTCCATACCTTATTTTCTGAGAGCCAGCAGGGCTGAATGCTGTGCCTGCACCCCCAGGAAATGAATTCCTTGCAGAGATCTTGTTGCATGGGACAAACCTGGGACATGGATTTCCTGAGCCTGTGTCCCCCACGGGAACACCACGAGCTCGTGGACCTGATTTGTTTGCATCCAGCCCCGCAGTAAATTACATAACAGATAATCTGCAGCCGTTCTCACGGCATTACAGGACCTTGTGGATTTTTTTAATCCAGAAAGGGAACCCCTCCCATATGAACGTCACCACTTCTAATGCTCGAGCCGGCAGATCCTGCTGGAAATCGCTGCCGTTCCAGCACTGAGGGCAGCCCAGCTGTTCACCCCCAGTGCTACGGGAGCTGCAGAAGATCAAAGGGTGAGGGCATCCTCCCCTGGGAGGGTGGGAACACGGGCTGGGAACAGATCCCAGCAGGAACTGCTGCACCTTGGACTGACACCACGTGCAAAATACGAAAGAACCATGCCCATAAAACCACGTGCATTTTCCATCACTCTGCACTCCTCCAGTAATTTTTCACAGTGGGAAAATGACAGAATCCTCTCCTGCCTAATCCAGTTCTCTATCATTCAACAGTTGCTCTAACAAACCAGGCAAAACTTTTCACAGAAAAGCTTTGAGTGTGATTACTTCATTCTGAAGCTTCTCGTTTGTCTGTCTCGAGTTCTCCAAAGAGGCCAAAGTTTCAATGTTTTCTTTGTGAATGGCATCTTTCTCCTTGGTCACCTGCTCCACTGCCTGGGAAACATCTTCTGCCAGTTTGGCCACCTGGATATAAAGGGAGGTGGGGGAAAAATCCAGTTATTTCCAACAGGAACTCTGACAGCAAAAGACCAATACTTTATGCACAGCTCCGTGGTTTGCCAGCTGCTTCCCACTTAAGTAAGGACTTCAGCTGGGAATTTATTTGCATTTTGAAGCTGCATAAAGTATAAAATGAAGCGGACAAGAGAAGATTCAGTTCCATGCAGAAACAGATCATAACCCCATGCTCGTGTCACCACTGAGGAATGCCCTCTATTTTAATTCCTGGATTTCTCATTACCACCACTGTGATTGCTCTTAGACCTCTCACCTCTTTAGGCAGTAGTAATTCGACAGGTATTCACTTCCAACAGCCTGGTACTTTCAGAAAATACGGAATTACAAAAACCCCAAAATTTGGAAAATAATGGAATTAGAGATAAAGCCAATTATTGCATTATTTCAGTGTTGTTCATTACGGCCTCGTAAAGGAAACACTTCACAAAGATAATAAAATACTTGGGCAGGTGTAATCTATAGGATATCTCTATTCCAATTTGCATTCAATGGGATTTTCTGGGCTTCAAGCCACACAAACTGAAAATCAAAGTATTTTATACAGAAATTGTTGGTGGTGAATACAAAACACTTCTGTGAATAAAAAGAACACCAGAATTGTCAGTGTTTTTCCCAGTCTGTAACACTGCTTTCATCCAATTACACTTACAGGAGCAGCACATTCTTTTATATTTTTTGGAGTAACTCAGATTTGTAGTTTGCTGCAATTGAACGTAAAATTGCACAAAGATCCAATCTAAAACCTTATCTATTATTATTTCAGATTTTAAGGTGCAGAGTCCTTCACCAGAAGGAGCTGCTCAATGTCTCCTACCAGATTCAGGGGAACACAACTTCCTTTTATTCACAGTTTATGTTGTTTTCTTGCAACATCCAGCGACAACAGAGGCTTTTGTAGTTAAAAATATTATTTTTTTAAAATAAAAAGTGTCTTTCAGACCCACAGTTGCAACTTGTAACCCCCAAGTACCAAACTGAGAGAGCCCACGACTGCAGTGTGTTATGAGTGTGCAGTGAAGAGCAGAGAGGAAACCAGGGGTTAGTGCTCAGGGTTAGTAGAATCAGCCCCAGACCTGACTTTTAACTACGAATTTCAATACCTCTGGTTTTTGCACTACTGCTTGGGCCGGGAGAGTCTCAATTTCTTTTACTTTCAAAATCAGATGGTTCATTTGCTCCTGCAGCATCTGATTTTGGCCCTGAGACTCCAGCAATTTGCCTGAGAGGTCACTATTAGTTTGTTCTAAAAGTTTAACTTCCTCACACAGTTTGCAATAATCCCGGGAGGATTTCCCCTTCTCGTGCACTGTTCCCTCCTTCCTGACGACCACACTTTCCTGCTCATCCCTCAGGCTTCTCAGTTCCTGAAGGAACTCAATTCCCTGCTCTTCTATCAGCTCCATCTCGTGTTCAAGCTCATCCATCTTCTCGAAGGCTGAGCCGTGCAGGCCCTGGAATTCTGCTGCTGAGCTGGATAAGGAAGCAAAGTCACCCTTCAGTCTCTCCAAGCTGGAAGTGAGCTGCTCTTTCTCTGCACAGAGGGTTTCTTTCTCTTTCATTATTTCCACCAGTTTCATTTCAGATTTTTCTTTCTCCTGAACTAGAAGGTTTTTCTCAGCCAGAAATTCCTCAGTTTTCTCTCTCAGCTCTTTTACGTCCTTCTCTAAGCAGCTGATGTTCCTTTGAAGTTCCCTACGTTCCAACAGAAACGATTTCTCGTCCAGTTTCCGAGCTTCCTTTTCTAAGGTTAAGTTCTCTGTCAGAAGAGCAACCTCCCTGTTTAATTTCTGACACTTCTCCTGCAGCTCATCCCTCTCCCTGGTCAGCATCTCCCTGGCAAAGGAGCAGGTCTCCAAGGAAGACGACAGGACCTGCCCGGTGCGTGATGCAGCAGCCAGCTCACCTTCTAATGCTCTTTTGGCATCCTGGGCCTCCTTCAGAAGATTGGAAAGGTCACATTTACAGGCCATTAACTCTTGATTTTCTACAGTTTTCTTACTTAGTTCTCCCTTCAGGGCTTCAATGGAATTTTGGAGTGTGGCATTCTCTTGAGCCAGAGCATTCTTGGACGAGAGGTCCAGCTCACGTTCTCTCTTCAGATCAGACACTGCCTTTGCACAAGACTTGTTTTCATCAAGAAGCTCCAAGTATTTTGCCTCCAATTCCTCCTTCTCTTGGAGAAGAGCTTCATTGTGCTTCTCAACCTGCAGCGACTTCTGAAGGACAGATTCCTTTTCCAAGGTCAGTTTGTTCATTTTGTCAGCGCAGACTCTCTCACAAAGCTCAGCATCTGCTGAGGCCCTCGCAAGCTTCTCAGCAATTGCTTTGTTCTCACTGAGAAGTTGCTCCCTTTCAGCCAAAAGCCTCTGTTCTGATGAAGAAAGAGCCTCTTTCTCTCGAAGTAACTGATTACACTCCAAACTGAGTGTCTCTCTTGAGGCTTTCACTTCCTCCAGAAGACAAGTGAGACTCCTAAGGGAGTTCTCCATCTCCACGGTGTCTTTCATCACTTTGGTGAGCTGCGTTTGCATCTCTCCCTCTCTCACTTTTAACACTTGGTTTTCACTGACTGCCTTGTCTAAACTCACTTGCAGCTCTTCTGTGCCTTTGAGGAGCATCTCCTTCTCTTCCTGCAGGCTCAGCAAGACCCTGCCCAGCTCCTTTTCCAGGGCTTCATGCCTGTCTTGAAGAGCCAAGAGCTCCCCTAGGGCTGAATCCCTCTCTGCAGCCAGAGCTGACACTTGTTGCTGAAGCTCCCTTTGGTCTCTGGCCAGGGCCTCACAAGAACTTCCCAGCTTCTGGATAACATCATCTTTGTCTTTTACAACTGCATCCTTCTCTTCCAGAAGTCTCTTCTGGTAATTCTCCAGCTCTTCCCATTCTTTGACGTGTTTCTGACATGCCACATCCATGGCATCTTTGCTGGCCTCGAGTTCCTCCAGCTGTTGGAACAAGGCGAACTCCAAGGACCGGAGAGCCTCATTTTCCTGAGCTGCCTTCAGCAGCTCTGCCTGCACTGCCTCGAGGTCAGAGAGTAATTTCCCTCTCTCAGAAAGCAGGGCTCCCTTTTCTGTGCTCTCCTGCTGGCTTTTGGCCTCAGCTTCTTTCTTCTGCTTTAGGATTCTTTTATTTTCTGCCTTCAGTTCTTCTTGGTCTTGTTGCAGTAACGAAATCTTTGATTCCAATTCTGCAAGTTTTGATAACAAGGGACCTCTCTCTAATTTTAAAGTATTCCCCTCCTGTGCCAAAGTCTCTTTTTCTGATATCAAAGCCCTCATCTTGTCTGACATTTGTTCGATTTCTTTTCTGGATGAGGCTAACACAGAGCTTAAGGACTAAAGAAATAAAGTCGGGGAGAAGGGAAAACAAAAATCAAGTCAAGCAGATGAATGAGAAATGTGCTTTAAGGGCAAATAGAGCAACTGTAATTTAAGTTTTAAAAGCGTATACACTGACACACAGTCCCTGAGTGAACTCAACTGCTGACAGACACCCCCGTTACATTACAGAACACCCATCATCCACAAGAAAAGGTTTTGGTGGCTAAATAGTATTAAAAAAAATCATGGTTGAAAGGTTCCTCCACCCAAATGTCACGTCATTTATAAAACTACTCTCAATAAACTGACTGTAAATTATTCAAAAGAAGAGCCACAGAATGATTTCATGAGACTCTGAATGAATTAAAATGCAAGGAGTTCTATTAGATACTGACTTCCAATTCTCAATTTCACCTTCCACAGATAATTCTCCTCAGGATTCTATCAAAAATATATTGCCATAACCCCTTTAATTCAAAACACCACATCAATGGTGTCAATATCGTGTGTCAATTTATACACTAAATAATTTGCTAAATCATACAGCAAAGATTTTAGCAAATAATTGATGAGGGATGAAAGCAAGCAGTAATGCCAAAGAAACCGGAGGAAAAATGAAAATTGCTGACGTCCAGCTACACACTAAATAGCTGCGGATCATACTACAAAACAAAAGGTGTGTAGCACTTCTAAATGAAGTGGTTCACAATGCATCTTAAAATCCAAGCATACATAAAAAACCAGGGAATGACATCTGGCTCCAGCTGGCTGTGCTGAGCCAGATACCCACGAACGATAAAATGTCAACTGATATCAAAGAACTGCCTCTCAGCAAATCTTGTGCACTCTAAAATAACCACCAGTTTGTCCTGTAGGTTTCTCCTCCCTCACCCAAATCCACACACCCTGGAAAAGTTCAAAACAGAAATACTGCAAAAATCTGGCTATGAAAGGCTAAAGCAGAGAGAAAACAAGTCACTGAGACAGAAAATTTCAAGTTTAAGTCATCTGCAGAGTGACAAAAGCCACTTACTCTGGCCTGCTCTGCTTGTTTCTGCAGCTCCTCAGCCTGTGCCTCCAGCTCGTTGTTTTTCCTCTGGGCACTTTTCAGTGCCTCTTCTGCATCCAGCAGGTTCTGCTTAAACCCTTGGATGTCTGCATCGTGTTTAGCCACGAGCTCGGAAGTTTCTTTTTGATACTTGGCCTGAAGATCTTTGTACTGATGTTGGCTGGTCTCAATCTGCTTTTTCTGGTGGAAGATGAAACAGTAAAACTCAGGTCGAGCAGCAGCGGGACAATATTCTGCAGTTTTAGTGCTTTTAAAGTCGTTCTTACCATGTCTGTTAATTGATCCTGCAGATTTTTCAGTTCTGCTTGATGAATCTTGAGAGTTTCCTGCTGACTCTGCTCAGCTTTCTGTGTTGTTTGCTCCACGTTTTTCTCAAGCTGAGCAGCCTTTTCATTTGCTTTTGTAAGCTCGAGTTGTATTTGCTCCAACTGCCTGGAAAGACCAAATGAAAGAACATCACTTTTTGCTGACAGCACCACAAGCTCAGGGATGAAAGAGCCAAGACTGTGCTGAAGTTCTATATTCTGACCAAGCATTTAGAAAGAGATTTAATTGTTTAACAGATAGAGTGTGTTCTGCTAAATTCAATATACACAGGGAAGACCAAGTAACTTTGCTCCCCATGTGGGGTTTTGTAAAGGTAAAGAACAACTACTGTATGCACAATTTTTATTTGGAAAAAACCCCACATTTTCCCTCACAAAAATGTGATCCAAGTCTTTTATATATCCAAATAAATTGAGTTGATCAGGTAATCAAATAATCATGAAGCACAATCACAACACAATCTGGATTATTCAAGAAGTCATTTACTCTGGGCAATGAGAAGCAAATTACGTAAGAATTTTGGAATTTTCAGTGCTGGATGCTCTTCAAATCCCTCCCAGGAGATTGTTTGGATTGATTTAGTTTGCTAGAGTAAGTTCACTTGTCATATTAATGTGACACTCAGGAGCATCTTGTTCAGATATTTACAGAAAAATAAAATGAGAAGCTGGGAGCGTGGGAGTGGAGACTGGATGTGACAGTGCTCTGACAGTGATGGAATACCTTTCTTTTAACCTCAGCTCATCGTTCATTCTCGTGAGCTGGGCAGAGCTGTCTCCTGACGACTTCATGATCTCCGCGATGTCATTTTCAAGTTTGGCTTTTGCTTCCATCAGCTGCTGCTCCCTCTCTTCTCGCTCCCTCAGTTTCCTCTCCATCTCTGAGCAAAACAAAGGTTGTTAAGCTGTAAATTTAAGAGGAAGGGTATGCACAAAACAGCTGGAGGATTGTAAAGAACTACAAACGGCAATACTGATGCTACAGACCTCACAGATCACCCCTTTAAAATGAAAAATGGTGATTGATTGAACTGGTAACTGCAGCAAAAGGTTAAGGACTCTTCAGAAGCAGTGAAGAGCAGCCAGTCAGGAGCCCTTTGTTTCCCAAGTGATTCACTTGAGGCCGTGAGAGGTGGGTACAAGTTCTGCTGTCTCAGAGGGGAAGGAAGCACTGGAGGAAGAGAGCTGCAGGTGAAACCACTCACGAGCTGTTCAGCAGAGCAGCACAAAACGAACAAGGAAGGCAACATGAAGCTACGGTGAAAAAATGCCTCAGGCCAGGGCAGGCACTGCCAGGGGCAAGGGCAGCCCCTGGGATCACTTCTCCCGTGCCAACAACGCCAGGCAAGGTTTGCTTCAGGGCACAAATCGTGCCTGACTTCCCTCTGCGCTGGATTTACACGGAGATGTACACGGAGAAAGGCACAGCAAAGCTCCTACAGGCTGCAGGAGCCACAGCAGGGCGCACAGCTGATGCGTTTCCAAAACACTCAACTTCACCCCTTCCTTACCAGTCAAACTAGCCTTGAGCTGCTCCAGTTCTGAAGACATGAGTGCAAACTGCTCTTCTTTTTGGTTCAGTTTTTTCACCGTTTCTAGGCAAGGAAAATTCGGAAAACAAAGTTAGTAACTACTCCGGTGCAGACAATTCCACCTATTTGCAAGGTGTGTTACCCTTCAGAGAGGCTGCAAGTCACCCTATCCCTTCCACAGCCACTGAAGCTGCTGTACCCTCAGCTATGAGCTTGAAAAGGTTTAAAACCCCCATTTTTGTTGGCATTTCTTTTCTGCAGCTTTTCAGTTCTCCGTTTATTTTGGCAGCACATACCTTGCATAGCTTGTTGAACATTCTCTGCTTCATCAGCTGCACTAGTAAACTTTTCTTTCTGAAAAATTGATAAAAACTTATGGTAAGGTTTGGTAGTAAGAGTACAATTCAACCGCTGAAGTTAGAGTAGGTATTTTTCATGTACAAAATAGAAGGTTTTGCTCCTATCATAAGCAGATCTCAAGTTTTTGAGTTACAGGTTGGTACAGATGTACTCAGAAACATAAAGCAAGATCGTCCCTTGCCTTGGCTGCAAGTCCCTCAACATTTAAAGGAACTCCTCCGTCAGCTGCCACAGAGCCCAGGGTAAGAAACAGAATTTGTGGTCTTTATACCTGCCTGCCCAGGGGACACCTGCAACCCTGTGAGCCATTTCCTAGCAGGGCTTTCCAGCCTTACCAGCAGGAACTGAGGCCAGACAGTGAAGAAGAGGGAGGATTTTGAGGAAGGCAAGTGAGGCTCTCCCACCAACTCTGAATATTTACTACTGGCCATGGAAAGACCAAAAATCCCATTGTTTTGTTGCTAATGCCAGTGTAGTTCCTCAGGGAAACCCCACCCAACAACAGAGTATTTTGAAATTTATTTAAATGAGAAATGTCTTGAAAAACCATTTGTAAGAAGAGTGTAGCAAGCATTAATTGGTACAAGTGCTACAATAAAGGGCCACTAAGTGTTCCTTAATGAGCAGTCTAAATTTAAACTGCTGCTGCTGCTTTTGATTTGGTCTGATTTTCTCTGCAATGCATAAATAGATGAGTTCCATTTACACAAAACACTTGATAACACAGGACTCAGGTGAAATGATCTTTTTATTGAGACAAATCCCATTAGCCATGAACCCCTTCCCTTCTCTCCGTGAGTAAAACACCTTTGGAAGGCTTTGCTCAGAGCTGATCCACAGATTTCCATTACACTCTCACCATGAAACCCCAAATCCAAAGAGTAAAGGCGAAATTTCTGGGTATTACTCACCAAAACTTGAAGTTCCTTTTCCAAAGAATCTTTAACTTGATTTACTGCACTCATGTTTTTCTCAAGGTCAAGAAGCTTTTGCTCTTTGCCCTGCAGTTCTTTGGCCAGATTACTGGCCTAACAAAGGTGATGAAATGGAGTAAAATAAAATGACAAACATGAATGAAAAATTAGGAAAATTAAAGGGTGAATCTGAAAGAAATAACTGTAACATTAAAATCACTCTAAGATGAAAAATAAAAAACATGAAGAAAAAACCATGATGGGTTAACTGAGTGAAGCTGATTTCCACTGATGACTACATACATCACAGCACTAATTGCATTCAAATGAAATCATTAAAATCTAGTTATTTTGGCATTAATGGTGAATACATTATTTAATGGCAGACATTTTTGAGTACATTTAAAATTTCGAACAAGTTCCAGCATTAGTTCCATCAGTTTTGGTTCTTTTTTTGTTTGATATTTTTGAATTGATTGATTTCTGCTTCAATTAGCTGATCAGATCAAGATACACACACGGGGAGGGAACCTCTTCTGTACCACACCCAGGGGTAGTGCAGAAACCCAGTGTGACCTCAGAAAGAGAGTCAGAGGTAGAAATTTGGTATCTTGGAACCACCTGTGAAGGGCTTAGGAAAGCTCTTTCCAGTTATTTTCCCTCTACTCTTCACTACCATCAGCTTTAAAGAGGTGTTTCACGTGAGGCCAAGGAACAGCCCCTCTCAAGCTGCACTCTGGGGTTCCAAAGCCCAGTGAAACAGTGCCAGCAACATCCCTGCAGAGCCTGGGCTCAAGGAAAACTTCCACCCGCATTTCCCCGTGATTCTTTTGTTTTTAACAGCCTCTTCCATCACCTTGTCAGAGGAGGGAAAAGGTCATGAAGGAAATATTTCCCCACTGAGCCCCAAGTCCCTTTATCTATGCCCAGAGGTTAAAACCTTAGGATGTGTGGATTCTTCTCCCAAACAAGCCAACCAAGTAACTCTTCCGTAACAGGGAGATTTCAGCACAGACATGCCCAAATCTGCAGCAAGGAAGTGCAGAAGGATTTTCTTCCTTTTGCTTACTGGTGCAGGTGGAGCACCAGAAACCTGCTGAGACACGACCCAGTTAATGCTCCTCTCAGCCTCCTCAGATGGTCCCAAGATGCACGTTCAGTAAAACTCGTTTTTTCTGTGATGTATTTTCTACAGCAGATTAAAACGGTACAAATGTAAAACAAAAGCAAAAGAAAACTGAAAGGATGGATGTTGATACAAACCTGGCTAATTCCATCAACTTTTTCAGTCTCTAAAGTCTGAATTTGTTTCTCAGCTGCCTCAAGCTGCTTGCTAAGTTTCTCGATTTCCAATTTACCTTCAGAATTGGCTTTCTCAAGTGCAGCAAGGTCCAAAAGCTTTTCTTCAGCAGCTTTGATCTGTGGTGTAAGACTATCAATAACTTTGGTTTGTTCATTGTACTTGGCTTGCAGTACCTCTAGCTCCTTTACCTTTATCTCAGCTTCCTGCAATTTGTTTAAAGTGTCTTCCATTTCTACTAGATGCTGATCTTCCACACTTTCCAGTTTGGTCTTCAGGCTTTCCAGGTTTTGCTCTTTCTCCTCCGTGACTGCCACCAGTTTCGCTTTCAGCGACTCGATCTCTTTCAAGTGATGAGATCTCTCATTTTCCTGCTTCAGTTTTAAATTGGACATTTCATTTTCATGGTCTAATTTCATCTGCTCGATCTGAGTCTTTAACTCCGCAAACTCTGCCGTCTGAGCCCCAACACCTTTGCTGAAGGAAACTTTCAGCTCTTCCATTGCTTGCTGATGGGAGGCGATTGCAGATTCCAGCTTGGACTTCCACAGCTCTATCACGTCGGAATTCTCCTTGTTGGCGTGGTCAAGCTTGGTTTTCAAGGATTCATTTTCTTTCGCCATTCTCTCATTTGAAGCTGCAAGGGACTTGATCTCCTTCTGCAAGGCTTCCTCACTAAGGCCAAACTTCTCTTTCAGCGAATTCACCTCGTTCTGATGTTCTTTGCCAGCTGCTGCCATTTTTTCTTGCAAAGAACTGATTTCTTGGAGCAAGGAAAGAGAAGTGTCCACGTCGTCGATGTGTTTGCTGGAATCCAGCCTCCCTCGGAGCTCAGCCACTTCCTTCACCCTCAGGGCCAGGTCCCTCTCCAGCTCCATGATCCGGGACTTCTCCGACACCGTCGCCACCTACGACCAACAGCATTTTAAGAAAAGAATAATTATAAAAGATATATTTAATACAAAGACACTCTGGCCTTGCTGAAAAGCTTCCACCGAGCGTTGCAAATTGCTTCAAAACGGGAAAAATGTCCACAATTTGTATGACACGCATCTTGTATTGTCTATACATGTAGAATTTGCTAAAAATCATTCTTCTGGTATTAACTAGAAATAACTCGCTAAAAACTTACAAATCACCCTGATGGATATTATCAGTGATTAACAAAATGTTCCTCAGAACCCTTTTAAAGCAGAGTGGAAAAGAATAGAGAACCTTGAGGTCTTTGATGAAATAATTCCAAATTCATCTCACACCAGCTGTCAGAGAAAATGACAAGCACATTTCTAACCTAGAAATCCTCTGAAATTCCTTCTATATCTGCTCTATTCTCCCAGAAAAAGCATCCTCACACTAGCTGAGCTTTTCACTGACTGTTGGAGCCGTTTGTGCTACAGCAAAGCTCCCAGAATTAATTCTGATTAGGAAGTTACTGTTTTGACCTCCTGGACAAGATATTACTTACCTGCAAGTACTCTTTAAAAATACTTATTACATATTATATTGTTGGTTTTATATTTGTCCTGAGTTTTTTATTCATCCCACCTCAACCTCAAGAAAATCCCCATGTGTGAGCATGAATATACGTGTGTACATATATATACACATTTTTATGTATTTCTCTTTAAGAACTGACATCTGTTGAACTTTTGACTCGGAACAAAGTACCTCAGTTATATTCTGACAGGCAACAGTTTACTAATTACTGGGATATCCATTACGAGATTATGTCATTGGTGGGAAAAAAGAACTAGAAAGCCACTGCAAACTGGGATTTAGCAAAGCAAGTAGTACAGCAGCTACTGAAGACCTCAGAAACCAAGCTCCAAACACTAACTCTGTGTTTAAAGGACTGCCATGTTCAATCTTAGGGGGGTTTTGGGTTTAATGAACTCTGCTAACTTTTAAAATGAGCTACTGAATGTTCCTTTATGTCAGCTCACGGTCTCACTTTGCTACTTTTGGATCCAAGGCTTACGTTTGCAGTGTGAAGACATCTTACCTGAGTTCTTCAACGGGTCACACGTCCTGGCACACACACACACCCCACGGAAGCTCACAATTAATGCTAATTTTTTACAGTGTTCCAGCTCTGGCTACGGCAGGAGCAAGGACCTGTTCCAGCACGTGTCACCCCCAGCACTGGGCCATCAGAAATCTTCCACAACACAGATCAGGCTTGTTATTCAAACAGGGAAAACCATTACCCTAGTGTCTTCTAACTCCCTCTGGAGTTTGTCAGCTTTGGTCTTTTCAAAGAGCAGGCTCTGTTCAAGCTCCTTAATGCGGGCATGCTCCAGTTTGGTCTGCGTCTGTTAGTGGAGAGGGAGAGGAAGAGAACACAACGGTGCCACCATCACATGCCAGCACAAGAGGAGGAGCCACATGCAGGCCGTGCTGCCAGAGCCTTCTAACAGGTGAGCAGAGAGGATGCAAGGGGGGGAAAATGGACAGGGAAATGCTATGGATGAGGAAGATGGGCTGAAGGTGTGAATGGATGGGCATGTAAAAATTCAATAAAATGTGTAATATAAATAAATAAATAAATAAATAAATAAACGGCAAACGGAGAAATAGGAACCAAAAAAGTTTCATGCAGCTGAGTAGAAGTTATTTATCAGTACAGGAAGTTTTCAGCACAAATTAGAATAGTTATGCCAAAAATATATATATGTGCATATATATCTCGACCTGTTCTAACAGGATGGTAAGTCCCTCTCCTTGTCATCCCACTACCTTTTTCCTTTAATGTGTTTGGCTCATTTTATAAAAAATTTACTTATTAACAAGGGGACAAAAATTCTCCACTGAAGCTCATGTGACAAATCAAAACTTCAACTTTCTTTTTTTGATAGTAGCTGTCTCTAAGCCTCAGCCATAAAAATGCTTCTGGCCAAGACCTGGGAACATGAAGGTTCACTTGTCACTATGGTTTGAATTATCTGAACAAAAATAGAAAGAGCCTGGGTGTCTGTAACTCCCAAACCCTCCTCTTTTTCTCCTCATCTCCTCATTCAGGAAGGAAGGAAACAAGAAGATTCCTCAAAACCGGATTAAAAAAGTGAATCAGCCCTGTTGCTCTGCAGTTAGTGAAGTCTAAAGATATTGAACAATATGTGGAAGTAAGAAGAAAGTAAGATCTTTGGAATTCTAACAGGTTCCTAGAGAGAAGCAGGACCCAGATGAATGCAAGTGAGCAGGTACTTCCTGCCTCTTGCTTCCAAACGGAATTTTTAGCAAGAACACAGAATATCTGATATTCTGGCTTGATATTCGGACACTCCCTGAGGCCTGTAAGAGAGCCTGAAGTTTGGGAGATGCAGGGAAAGTCCAGCAGGTAGTTCAAACCTGACCTGCACCTCTGAAGTAAGGAAGAGAAAAAAATGAAAGAGAAGTATAAAGATGGAGATGAGCTTCTTGTCTGCTTCTCCAAACACAGAATTCCTTCTGGCACCAGCACATCATCTTCCTTTCCAAAAGCATCCAGACGTCCAAAGGGGTTAATTTTTTACACAGCTGGCTGTGTTACTATGGAGTTCTCCTTGGTCCACAAACAGTAAAATCCACAAACATTTAAAAGATTTGTTGATGTTTTGAAATTCCATGGCAGGTCTGTTTCTCTCTCAGTGGAAGATCTTCAGGGTGTAACAGGGAAAAATGCCCCACAAGAACACAGATTATTCTTTTTCCTGCCCACAGCCTTTGAAAATGGAATGAAGTATTCTAAGAGAAATAACTATTTAATAAGTGGCTACAAATCAGTTTTCTCTCTGACACAGGCCAGTATTAGTTTTGATCCACCACCAAACTGTAAGTAAGTCTGAAAAACAATCTGCTTGAAAAACTGGAAATTCATACCTTACTTGCTCTAATTCACCAAGGGGATCTGTGGAAAACCAAGAAATCCCAAACCTCGTGGTTGCAGAATTCCCCGTGTGCCTTTGGAATATGCAACCTTAAACTCTTCTGTGCTATGTAAAACCCAAAGCCTTTGATCATTAATTTTATAGACAGTGCTTTACTACTCCTAAGATCAGACAGACCATCACTGATTACTGGGTTGTTTTAAATCCCATCTCTTATATACTACAAAGGCACGTAAGTTAAAATCCTGCCAAAATGGAAATAAAAGATTAAAAAATAATACTCCCAAGGTCTTTGCTTGTCACCTTTTTCCCTATTTAGAGTACAAGAGCTTATCCTTTAATCAAATCTGATTTCCAAGGGACAGGTTCCAGATTCCCTGAGGTAAAAATCACTGCAAGATTTTGAACTGCTCAAATTTCTCTCCTGATGATGTAGAGAGAAATTCTTACTGATCATGGTTCTCTTTGAGGAACCCCAGAGCACAGTGAACGGAGAAGAGAGAGAAAAGAATTTGATTGTAAACCTTAACTTGAATGGAAAAGAAGAGCAGGAAAAAAAGAACCGGACAACAAAACCAAAGGAATCATCTTCCCCTTCTCCAGAGCTTCACAATTAGCGCAGTGATGTGGAAATGGGATTCTTACTCTGCCTTGAACCTCCAAGAAGTCCACCCAAACTCCAGAGGCTGGACAGCAGCTCTTGGCAGCACTTAATGTGTTCTGGCTGCTCTTTCACTCCAGAATAAACCCACCTGTGATTCCCCACCAGGCTGTGAAATTGTGCCGAGGCCATCAGCCCTGACAGGCAGCTGTAGGACGGGGGAGACGCCCTCCAGTCCCCTCTGGGATACAATCACAGGACACCACGGGGATCAGGGAGCCTGGAAACTCTCCTCTGGAGAGTGAAGATGTCCATTTTTAATGGGAAAACTAGAACAGGGAAGTCAGGAGAAAAGATGGGATCAAAGAAGGAGCGCACAAAACAAGAGAAAGGAAGGGAACGTGCAGATTTATTTCTAACAAAGCATCAACCTGACGGGGAGACTGGAGGAGATCCCTGAGGGATCTCTGCAAAGAGAACCCCTCAGGATGCACAGCAGGAAAACCAGTTCCAGTCTTGAGAATTTCCTGTCTTGGCTGGGGATGCAGCAGAGGAGGCAGCCTGGGATAAATTTACCTTTAAAATCTCACTATTCTGAGCTGGGGAAGCAAGAGGGCTCCTTAAACATCTTGCAAGGCCATTTCTGCTATCAAGTAACACATTCTTCCTACATAATTTGAAGAGGAGCTACATGAAGATACAGTAAAATCAGACAGCTTTGCCCAGTAATTGTTCAGATGGTTTTTAATCACCTCTCCCCTTAGCATTTCAGACAGAAAAAAGGAAACAAATATGGGGAGATGAAGAACAGATTTTTTTCCCTCAGAAAAATTGTCATCTATTGAACAGCAGCAGGATCTCACAGGAGAGCAGGCAGGATTTTGTGAAGAAAAAAGCTAAAATCCTACATTTAAATTAAGGCCACTCCAGGATGCTGGGCAGTCATGTTCTACAAGCTCCTAACTCTTCAGTGAGCTGCAAAGGTTTTGACCCTACAGAATTCTGGTGACACCCTGGCCCTGTCTGCAGTTAATGGGGATTACCACGTTTAGTCATTACACACATTCTTTCCAAGAAATGCTGTAATTGCTCTGAAAGCAACATGCACACAAATGCCAGAGTCAATGTCTCAGTAACAGATTATGCAGTTAGTGAAATCAGTAGAAGCATTTTCTGCACACAATCTGTTAACACGGGATGTCTCTGCACATTTAAGTGCCCTCTTACATTTTCTGGGTCTTCCGAAATCTGCCTCTTTCGCTATCAGTAAAATTAAAAAAACAAACAAACAAAAATGTTTCACCTGCGGTCTCAGCACTACCATTCCAACACACAACAGGAGACACTTCATCAGCTTGAATTCTGTTTACACCCCCAAGTTAGGCAGCTTGACAAACCAGAGTCTTTAGGATGGTTTGCCACGACTATCGACTGATTTAACAGAAAATAAAAGACTGAAATATTTCCATGGACTAAACAATAAAAGGAGCATTCTATGAAGAGTCTAGATAGGCATCTTAAAATGAATGGAAGACTAAAATAAAAGAAATGTTACATGAAATGAGTATTTTTCATAAGGCTAGCACTTAAATCACAAATGCTTTACAGCAACACAGTCAATTAAGTTTGTACTTTATGCTGTGCAAGAAGTTTTAATATCTTTCTGATTAGACAACAGCGTAGAACAACTAAAAGTATCCTGCTTATTAACTGGAATTTTGGGATAAAAATTGGCAGTGCTCAAATACCTGACAGCAATCCTTCCCTAAATATTTTCCATTCTGATTGTGCAATAACACACAGTGCTGTAGCCCAACATTACAGTCACGTAAACAACAGATAAAAGTTGCACACAGGAATTGCTATTTAGATTTTATGTGCAAACTCTCAGGACAAAACACTCTTCATTAATCAATCTTCCCTAAGGGAAGCACACGGATTACTCAAAAAATTGATCACACAGGACTAGTCTTCAATATTCATTTCCAAAGGCATTAACTTGCAATTTTGTAACTTTAAAACAATTTTTTTTTTAATTAGTGGTTACTTGGAATAGCAAAAGGTAGAATTTTCTATGAATTAATTTCTCTAAATAACTACAGCCATTCCAAAGCACAGCCTTTGCTAAAGCATGTAACTGAATTTGGGGTGCAATCCTGCAATTTTGGGACAATTGGCTTACTCAAAGACTGCAGAATTGGGTATCATTTTCATGTGGTTGGACTAGGATTGCATCTTTTAATGATTCCTGCCTTTCTGAGCCCTCCTGGATATTCTGTTTACAAAGCTGGAGATATTTTACCTCTAGATCTCCTTTGGTAATGGATTCTTCTTCCACACGGAACTGAAGGTCTTCAACTTTCCTGTGGGGACAGCTCATTAAAATTCAGGTAACTTTGGAAGAAAATGCTTTCAAGCTCCCTTTTCAGAGGAAATCAGAATGACAGTGACAACATTCCCATTGTGCCAGCAAACTGCCAGGAACATTAAGGAGAAATCTCTCACAGGAAGCATCAGAGGGAGGGAAAACTGCTGTCCTTAAAACACCACCACTGACAAGGCAAGGCATCACTATTCCTGAGCTCTGAAGAGGGTACTTTGGATTAAAACCCTTTAAATCATCATTGATTCTCTCCTTTTTTCACCCTTCTGCACGATCTGAGGTGACCTAAATGAGCAGTTTGATCTCACATTCTATATATTCTACCATTCATGTAGGAAAGAGTCAGAAATTCAGGACACATCCAAAGGATCCACAGCCTTCCAGACGTCACGTTGCATCAAAACTCCAGCACTGAGAAACACGTCTGGAGTCAGGATGAAGGGCAAGATGCACAAGGGGAGCACACCAAGAACATTCATTACATTCACGAGGACAGTTTGGGGTTACCTCTTCTCTTCCTCAAGCTGATTGAGGAGCTCCACTTTCTCCCTGTCAGCTGCCTCCACCATAGCTCGGAGCTGGTCCATTTTTGCCTCCATCTCCAGCACGTGCTAATCAGGAAGAGGAATAAAACCAAACTCTACTAAGCTGGGAAATACAGGAATTTTTTCCAAGTTATGTACTTGTACCTCAGTAACCACAGTTTGGTGAAGTGATGGGCCAAATGATAGGAACCTTATCAAATATGTACATGATCAAAGACTGGCGTGAAGTTCAACAAAAATCAGTTAAATTCAGTAGATCTGGTATCTCATCAAGCCAAAGATCCCACAGGGGAGATCTCACAGGTATGGATTATTTTGCTTTTAGCACACCACCTCTTCCTCCCAGCCCTTTTCAATAAGAAAATTTTAGAGGTGAAGTCCATTGTGTTAACCCTGTTTCAGAAGAACAGTAACTCTCTTACCCGGTCGTGCCCATCACGAACCAGAGCCAACTCCTGCTCTATCTCCCCGACGTGACTCGTTGCTTTTGCAACTTCTGCCCTCTCCAGGTCCCTTTCTGCCAGGAGCTGCTCAATGTGCTGCTGCTTCTCCTTCAGGGCCTCCTGGAGGGCCGTGGTGCCCGAAATTTTTCTTGCATACCGGGAAGAGGTTTCTGTCAACTTCACAAAATGAATGTGTTAAAAATCATTCTGCACCAAGTGGAAAAAACCAGGGGGTAACTCCAGACTCCACAAACACAGGGTTAGTTAAGCAAATGCTTTCTGTGACCTACTGTACCTACTCTTTTTACATTTAAATTACTTCATTTTCCAGAATTTAACAGTGGCCAACACGTGTGGTCAGAGCCCTGTAACGAGCAGCAGGCAGAGGAGGAGGCAGGAGGGATGAAGTGAAAATGAAAGGCCTCAGTTGAAGGTGTAGACTCACACAAAATCCAGCTCAGGATGTTCTTAAGCATCTTCTTGCATCAAAAAAAGAAAGGCAGCTTCTATCAAGCCAAAAACATCATGCCTCTATAGTTACTAGGTAAAAGAAAATAGAAACAGCCCTGAAAAACCGAGCAGTTGATGTGAGAGTCCAGCAATTCCCAGGAAAGTTTTAGTTTTCCTAGAAAAGTCTGCTGTGTCAAAACTGATTACAGGAAATCTCGTTTCCCCAGCAGCTTAACTTTTAAAGAAAAAGTCTCCGAATTATTTGGACAATCCTTTTAACTTGGATGGCCACCAAATGTTCATGCTGCCTGAGAAGAAAGAGTTGGAAGAAAGCTGGAATTTTAATTCCAGAAATAATGGATTACAGCAGCTTTGTATTTTATGGCCTAAATCGTGCAAAATCCCTGAGACACAACAAAAGAGGCAAATACATTTTAGACATTCACAAGGTGTAACCTGGGGGATCACAGCACACGGAATAAAGCACTGGGCTCCATGTGCTAGTGCTCTTATCCCAAACTAGAGGGCACTCTGCAGCTGCAACTTCCAGAACCGATTAAATAATGAAGTCCCACTGTTTGTGCCAAATAAAAATCCTTTTTGTGGTCAGGTATTAACCCTGGTGCCCTGACCGACTGCTGACCTCTGTTAATCTGCTTCAGTTCTGCAGGACCAGGGTAAGTCACCTCTCTGGGCACCTGCTGGTCAGTGGGACAGTGGGACAGGGAACCTGTTCCACACCACTGGGAGTCACCTCCTCCTAATCAGATCCATCTATGGACTTTGGTTGGTTTAAAAAAAAAAAAAGGAAAAATCTAGGGTGAGTGTGGAAAAATCCAATTATTTCTATATTTTCAACTGCCATAAAAGAGACTTCTCAAAATTCAGCCTTCCCAGATTTCCGTTTTACTGCTGCAACCCAAGATTAGGACATTTATGTAACAGAGCAACTTCAAAAGAATCCATAGTAAGTGTATTAGGTGGAATTAGTACCGTGTTAGATTTCACCTGAGCCACCGCACTTGGCAACACTCAGCCTTTATGAATTCACAGGATTAAAACCAAATCTAAAAGGAAAGAAAGAGGCTTCTTGTCAGCAGAGACTTGGAAATTGCTCCTGCTGCATTTCTCAGCTGACTCATCTCTTGAACAGCAAAAGGCAATTTTTAACATTTTAGCCAACGTGAAGCTTCCGGCTTAAATAAAACGAGTGTGATCTCTGGAAGCTTCAGTGCACACCAGATCCTCAGACACAAACCTCGTATGACAGAGGTAGAGAAAGCGAATTAAACGGAGATCTCAGCCAGAGAAATTTGTCGGTGTCCTTAAGCCCCTTTCTTACCGCACTCACTCCGTTAGCCTGAATTAAACATTCAAATATTCAGCTGCTCTCCAAGGCTAGCTAAGATCTCCTCCCTTCGCGCACGCTTTGAATGAAGACGAGCACAATTGAACGCGCGGCGCGCTCCGCCCGCCATCCGCTCCGGCCTCCGTCGGCGCGAGCCGAGCCGGGGCGGGCCCGGGCCGGGAAGGGGAAGCGTGCGATGGAAAAAGCAGCTTACGAGTCCTGTGCGGCTGGGCTTGCTGCTTACGGAGGAGGCCACGGAGCTCAGCGAGCTCAGGGACGAGGCGCTGGGGCTGCGCTTCAGGGCCGCGGGCGTGGGCAGCGCCTTGCGCACCGCGGGCTTGGCCTTGGCCGGCGTGGTGGAGGGGAAGCCGATCTTGGTCACCTTGTGCGCCGGGGCGAACAGGCCGTACTTGGGCTGGCACTGGAAATACCTTCCGAGAGCAAAGCACACAGAGGAGAGCGGGCATTAACTTCTCTTCACGCGCACGGCCGGGGGTCGTGGAGAATTCTAGATCAGGAGTGTAAACGTGGGAAAGGACGGGGGAACAGCCGGTGACGATCTCATCCACGTTGGATTGCAATTTGATTTAACACCAGATTTGGAAAAAAAAGGACTTTTCCATGATCGTAACAGGCTTCAGAAATTCAGAGTAAACACCACAGCTCTAGTTCCTAAAAACTTCTGTTCAGATTCAGTTTTATAACCACAGCTTTTCCCTTCATCACATTGCTCTGAACTGCCAACAAATGTGGTGGCTGAGAGTTAAAAACAGAAATCAGATTTTAATTAAATCAAGTAGTTTTGTATTTTATTACATACATTTATGCATATTTGATGATACAGAACACATACCTTTGGTTAAATATAGACAAAAGCCACTTATAATTTTAAGTTGTGATCACCTATGTTAAGGTGGGACGATCCTTGTACGACCTCTTTTTAATGAGGTAAAAGACTGGTCCTTATGGCAAATGAGAAAGAAGTTAGATTGTGGTGTTAATTAATGCCTTCTGAGTGTGACTTACTGGAGGAAGCAGCTCCACTGCTCCCAAACTGTACCAGGAGGCAACAGCTGGAACAGGAGCTTCCAGCTCCTGGGATGCTGGAAGATTTCCCTTAAGTACAACTATAGGATATCCAGAGATTTTCTTAACTGAGCATTCCTCCCAAGCAGAGAAATCAAACAGGCATTCCAAAGAAGGAAACTGGGTTTTCCACTAGCTGTCTATGAATAAAAGTCACATGGGAGCAGAGATCAGCTCATCCCATGGATGTGAGAGAAGCGTTGCCATCAGAAAATTCAAACCATGGCACAACTCTCTCCCCACCACCAGAAGACAAGGCAGGTTTAGAACCTCCCTCCCTCCCCTGATGGAAAATTTCAAGGAAGATATAAAAAGCCAATAGAGAACACAGAGAAAACTCTCATAAAGCAAATGTGGGGACAGACTGACCTCGTGCCAGCAACAGCTCCATCGTTCTTCCCCAGGGGTTCATCCAGCTCCACTCCACACCATTCCCCTTTAGCGAAGTCAGTCTCTCCCAAGAAACGCACGACTCCAGCTTTTGTTCCTCCAACCTAAAGAAATGACACACCCCTGCACTTAATGCATTTCCAAATTAAAATACCAAGTTCACTGAAAAAGCTTTTGGCATAACCATGTCACAAAGCACAGGAATGACATAACCAGTTCTTATTTCAAACTACGTATTTTTTTTGTCTATGAATTTGTTTTAATGTTGAAAAATTACTGATCTTCACAACCAAAAATATATTTGACAAGCCACAGTATAACCAGTGTACTGAATGCAACAGATTTGTGCCAGAGTTTCACATAAATTTCTACCAGCAGATAAGGACTTCTAAAGTCTGTTTACTTCTTATTCTAACTCTCTGAGGAAGAAGAAAAGAAATGAAATGAGAAAAAAAAAATCCTTTCATATTTTCTCTAAGGAGTAATTCAGATAAACTACACAGCACAGCCCTCTTGTATTTAAAAGAACTGACAGAGCATTGGCAAAGCTGTAGATCTAACCAGCTATTTGAATCCTTGGGGAGGGGAGAATCATTTTATCTTTTCTTCACTTTCAAAAATAAAAAGAACCAACCCAAACACTCCTAAACGCAAGACTAGAAAGCAGCAGCTTTCAGACTCACAATATTAAATATTTACAGCCATTCCAAATACTTGCAGTGTCTGTGAGCTACAGCTTTCCGTAACACCCAGGGGATGGAAGAATTAAATTAAGCGAAGAAGTAGAAGGTGTTGTGTGGCTGGCACTTGCCAGGAGGAGCCACAAGCCAGAACTGCAGGATTCCTGCAGTTCAGGAAGACAATATGTTGTGCCCTAAATTTCTGCAAATCTGTTCAGCCTGCATCCAGCACTGGGAAAACAGGGACATGGTGACAAAAACCTCTTCCAAGAGATTCACAGAAATCCACGTGGAAAACACACCAATGGCTTGAAAATGTCCACCCATGTTTTCCAGCACACATTATACAACCAGGAATATTGTGAGGCCTTGGCAGAGAGCTTGAATGAAACCTCTCATTAAAAACGGTGATTTTCCTTTTTATAAACTAAAAAGTCACTTATTATTTCATAATTTTGACAGCAGACATTCTATTTCTTGAGGGAACTTCCCAGGATTACTAGAGAACAACGAGCTCCTCGTGCCGTAAATTAAGGTGCACCATCACAGAACATGGGAGAATTCACATTATTCCATTTGGGATGTGTTCCCTCACGAGGTCACCTGTGAGCAGTCAAGGACTTTACGTGTCCACAAAGTCCCTACTCAGTGCCCAGCAGCTGCCACACACATTTGTGCTCCAGCTTCTGGCTCCAGTGGCAAGACGAGGTTTCAACTGACGAGGAAAAATAATCCCAATCTGTCCGAGGTTACAAATTGCAAACCGAGACATAATCCACACAAACCTCAGGAAAACAGGGAGAATAATGAACCTTTTTTGATATTATTCAAGTGAGAAAGGTGGCAGAGGCACCTGTTGTCCACACCTAAGGTGGCAGCCCCTTCTCTGCCATTAGAAGCAATTCTGGAGCAACTGCAGGTCACCTTCAGATCCTGCTTTAAGGGGCACTGTAGCAAATTATTACTCTCCATGGAATAAAAACACACAAAGTTTACAGTTATCCTGACTCAGCCTAATATAGCAACTCGTAGAACCTTTGGTATTTGGTGTTCTTGGCAGAGGACACACAAACAAGCACTGGGACTGGCTTAGAAAAAAAGAATTGTAACCACCCCGAGAGCTACACAGAATCCAGATCTCTGTGGCACAGCGGTGAGGAGGGAATATATAACATTGATAAAGTATTACCTGGGAAGAACTACCCCTTAAATTGAGGGATATGTTATTCACCCTCAGACATTATCTACTTTTTCTAGAGGACAAATATCATTAACCTAAGTACAAGCATAAAAATGAATTTTAACTGCACTATCAGACCATACTGAGTCTTCCAAGTTCTCCTTCTCCTCATGCCTTTCCCAGCAAGTTTAGGTAGGGTTTTCTGTCTGTTTTTGGTTGGTTTATTTTGTTTGGTGTTTTGTTTGGTTATCTTTTTAACAGATAAATTTGGAACATATCCTTAGGGGAAAAAAAACTGGTTAGTTCTGGTTAGAAGCTGTTTCCCTACTCAATTTTGTACTGTTTTCTATCTGAAAAAACAGACTTAAATCAAAAGAGGCTCTTCAAAACCCATTCGAGAAATTAGACAGGAAAACTAGAACAATGGCCTAGACAAGGAGATTTCCTTCAAAGACAACAGTCAGGTTTGGGATTGCACAGAGAGATCCCTCAAGCTCTTTTTCCATCACCCTTGAGCCAGGCAATGGAATTTCATTCCTGTTTTGTAGCGAATTTTTTTAAACAAAGGCTCTTCATTTACCTTAACCCAGCCACTCCCCACGTTTCCATAGGAAGGTGAGGGGGGTAAGTGAGGTAAGAGGTGTCTGAAGCACCGTGGTGGAATAGGATAACTCCATGCAAGGATTCCCAGGGACAGGAAAAAACTGCTGCAATCTGTTCCCTCCAACTCGTACCACAAGTGAACCTCTACGTAAGTAATGCTGGCTCCAGGATAACACAGATTAAACTTGGGTAAAGAATGTTCATCCTTCTTCCCTCACACCTTGGCCCTGCTCATCTTCCACGTTTACGTAAAAAACGTGAAGCGCGGATTTTGAAGATACCACATTCAAACCACACACTGGGAGACACGACCTGCAAGAGCCTGGCAGTGCCCAGTGCCCCCTGGATCTGCTCCAGCCCCCACAGTGCCCGTGGCCCACGGCCTGGTGGGAGGCAGCAAATGCAGGAATTCATATCCCAGACCAGATGGGGCTGCACAACACGAGATTCCCGGGAGAAGGAGCAAAGTGACTCGTCTTGTAACCATGGTACCCGGGTTATTTTAAACAGGACTCAAGGAAAAATGCCAAAGAATTTTTGCTTTTTTCCAAACCCAGTCCAGCCTCTTTGCATAACCAACATTTCTCCTTCTGCACATTCTGTGTGTCCTTACGTGAGAAGGGGTCGGAGCACCCTGTGGCAGTAACGTGCTCAGAGAATCAATGAGGGTCTATAGGGGCAGTTTTGCTCAGTTTTAAGCAAAATTTCTAAATTTCTAAAAGCTTTAAAAGATAGGTCGGCCCTGCTTTATAAAGCCTGAGACTACTGAAGGCTTCCAATCATTCAGAGACATCTCTCCCAAACAGTGTATTTATCTCCAGCAATTAGTACCTGCAAATGACAACACCAGCCTTGAGAAGAAAACAGAAATAATTTACTCCCTTGGTAGCACAATGTGAGGTGCTACTGTGCAACACAGTATGGGGTAAAGGCTTTTCATGATGAAAGCTGCTGTACATATCCAGACTTAATAGTGCCATAAATGGGGAAAAAGATCCTGACATGATTAAACTCAACTATTCGAGCCAACGCGAAAAAAGAATTGTAGTTACAGAGTACAGCATGTTATAGATAAACTATTTTTAAAAATTTTAAGAATTACAGCAAAAAAAGGTAAAAAACTCAACCCCAAACCACAAAACATGTTGCATTTGCCAGCAGATCCACCTTCCAGTACTGTGTGAAGGACTAAAATAAAAAAGGTCAGTTTCTAAAAGAAACAGGGAGAAAAATTATTAAGAGGTTTCTGAAAGTTCTATGAAAAAATGGAGCACAGCTACCACAGACACAGTTTTCCATGACCTTCTTTCATGCTAAGGCAGGTCACTAAATAATAGACAGGGAAAAGAACTGCCAGACCTTTTCTCAGTCAGTTCCCACACTCAATACAGTCAAGCTGTAAAACACAAAGCTGTAATACTCCAGAGAATCTAGGTTAGACTACAGGTCATTGTGAGGTGAGGAATTTTGCTTGGAACTCACTGGAGTTATGTCAAACACATGCAAAAAGCGATTAAATTCCATTTATCCAATTATACCTGAGCTTACACTGATTTGCTGCCAAGTGAAGTGAAATAGCAAAATGGGTTTGGAAACCTGAAGTGATTAAAAACCTCCTGGTGAAAGGACAGGGCGATGAACACATCAGACCTTGTGAGAACCTTTGTGGAGCCACATTTGCAAAGATAAGGAGAAGTAGGAAACAAATAAACCAGTGTAATCCAGGGCAGGGAAAGAGAGATGGTCTGAAAACTGAGGGTGTGATTTGAGCAGTGCTGCTGGAAATGAGGACGGGCAGGGCCCCAACGCTGCCAGTGTATCAATATCACTTATTCAAACCTGCACTGAGGAGGTAAAAGGTGAATAACAACTGCTCTGTCTCCCCTTCTGCCCGAGCACGAACTCGTGGTGACTCCTGAAAGCATCACCTGGGGATTTCTGCATCTTCAGGACAATTCAGCACCACAACATGCAGCACTTGGAAAAGTAAAACCCAGCCAGCCACACTGAGCCTTTGAAACACCTGGGATCCACTAATCAGGTTCTAATCAGAATCATCTTCCTCTTGTTTCTCCAAATTTAGCAGAACTGTTTCCAGCTGGCAACAGAAATGGGGTTTAATTGATTTGTTCACCCCTTCAAGGCCAGAGGGAACAAAGGGATCATCTCCCGTGGTTCTCATGGAACAGGTCTTTCCATTTCACCCAGTTCCATCTGTAATTAACCCTGTAACTGTAACGAGCTATTTCTGTGGGGATGTTTTTGGAGCAGAGCTGATATTCATCAGGAAACACACTTCCACTGACAGGCTGTTTTCATACTTAATCACTCCATTGTTCAAACATATTTAAATTTCAAATAAACCAAATCTGACTGAGCCTCTGGCCACTGGCTCTCCATTCAGCTTTGTTTTGGAAGGTTACAGAGCTCTGCAGCATCCACCATGCAGGTACACAGGTTTTAAGCTCATTTTTCCCTTTGAAAATTAACAGCTTAAGTTCTTAAAATCTTTTATTGCAAGATGCTTTCTCTTGCTTGAGACATTTTCCAGCCGTGTTCTGAATTCTTCCCAAATTCCAGTGGGTTTTTCAAATAACTAAGGATGTAAATATACAGAGTTCTTGAATCTCTCAATAATGTCCAGTGCTAATTTTGAAGCTAGACTGTTAGAGAGTATCCAGAACTTTAAAATAATAATAATCCCACCACGTAACTCCATAATGACGTTTTCTCCATTGGATCTATAGTTTCAGAGAAGGAAGCAAAAGTGTTTGATGAAACTGCCATGTTTTAGTTGGTCAACATTTGCTTCCTCTGTCAGTTTTTGCTGAGATTAAAAAGATATTGGATATTTGCTTCAGACTATCTTACTACCTTTTAGAAATATCTACACAACACCCAACACTGGATCAAGGCACGACTGGAACGGTGCTAGAACATCTCCCAAACTTTAAACTGGCCTTCCTAATTCAGATTTTTCACCCCAGCAATTCTGTGAATAGCAGGATTAATGATGGCAGTTTTCCTGTGGCATTGGATATTATGGGCGAGTGACTTCACTATCTCAAAACGCAAGAGGGATTTCTGCTGTTTCCATTGATGGGAACAGGATTCAGGCAAGCCTTGATCATGTGGATGCTCTGATGTGCAGAGTTCTGCAAAGGCAAATTGCAGCTTTTGCAGAATTGGTGGGCACGGTCTCCACCTTCTACTGGGCTGTTTCCATGGAACTTGGAAGAAATTGCTTTGAAAACTCAATTTCTACCCGGTTTGGTTGCAGTCGACTTGGAAGTTCCAAAGCAAGGCCAAAGTGGGCAAAAACCCTCTCGTGCAATAAGATACACACTGTGCTATCACACAACCCTCCACTCCCAGAGAAAACAGTTTAGTAACTAAAACTGAAGTGCTATTGAGGTTCAATTCATTCATCCAACTCAAAGGAAACAAATAAATCACCCTAACAGCAATTCCATACTACAAAAGCCACATGTGAATTCATCACCACCACAAAAAAAGCAAAGACTAAAATAAGTAAATAAACTGTTCTTTCTCCCATCCTGTGTTGAAACGCCTGAGGACAACATGTTCCTGGATATTCCCCCTTGGGAAGGCAGGGAGAGGGGAAGGGAGCCAGGGAATCCACACACCAAAAATGAATTAACTACTCCCAAAGCGTGTGGGGACGTCACCAGCCCCTGCCACTACATCCCAGCAACTCACATGCAATTTGAAGTTAAATAAGGAGTTGCCAAAACAGAGTGACTCAACCACGACTCCTGTCTTGCTCTAAGATAAATTTAACACCTCAGTTGCGAGCAGATAGGTAATGACATGTCCTGAAAAATGCTTAAAAGTAACATTAAAAGAAAGCAGAGGTTTGCCCAGGGAAAATCTGAAAAAGCCTTTGGATAGCCCTTATCCCTCAGATATTTTCTCACACACGCATTTCATGCTGTAGCAGCCACTCAGCGAACTGATCTACATCATACATTACAGTATCCAAAATACTGTGGCTAAGTAGGCACACAGAAATACAGGAATTACTTTCATCCTTGGCTTAACATGACAAAGCCATCAAAATACCTCACAGTCACCTCAGCTCAAGGATAAAGCAAAAGTGTGACTGAGCAGTTAAAACTGTCACATTTGATGGAGGAGGCTCGAGAGAAGAGCCCCAGGAGAGCACAAAACAATCACACGTTCCCAACTTCCCAATTTTTCTTCCTTTTCCATCCTTGTATGCATTGTGCCAGATATTTTCGCACTGTTTTAACTGTAACGCCATCAACAAATATTTGTTTTCATAACAGTTAAATATTAGCATAGATTTTTAAACAGACTAAGCTCAGCAGTGCATTTTCTACTCAGAAAGTTGTAAAATCCAGAAAAAGGAAACCTTAAAAACACCACAAGGAAAATGCAGGAACTCCTCTCAACATGTGAAGTTTCTTTTTCCCTTGGTTGCTTTTAGGAGCCCTGGAATGTAATCAGTTGACAGCCCTATGTCATGTTTACTTGCAGATAGGTTACAGGGGTGGAAACAAATCTGACAATAATCTCCTATCAGCCCCTGCCTGTCCCAGCACCACAGACCTTGGGAAGAAACAACCAAGTGAGGAGTAACTTGTCGCCAGCTCTGTAAAACAGGGAATAAAGAGAAATCAGATGGCACTCATGCACGGAGAAGAACTTTGCAAAAAGGCCACACCAGCACATGCCTGGAAATTGAGTTTGCATCTTTTTGTGAACATATGGACGGGGGCCGAGTTCCAGCTTTACAGCTCAGCCCCAGGAGCAGCAGATTTGGCAGACTGTGATGAAGCCGTAACTGGTTAAATGAATGAAAGCAATTTAATCCCTTGAGAAGGCTAAGGCCCCTTAGGTTGATAAGATTTTTATTTATTTATTTAAAACACAGCATCTGGTCCCTTCAGGGAAAAGCCGACGACGCTGTCAAAGCTGCTTCAACTTTTGGTAGGGACAACAGTGGTCACATAAAGCAGATTCCTCTCTTTTATTAACAAGTTGGCTTTGTTTTGCTTGGGTAGTTCAGGGGGTTTTGTTTGTTTGTTTTTAAAATCAACTTTGGGCTCTTAAGAAATCCTAAGTGTGCAACACCAGGGCAAACAGGTTCTCTGGCCACAACTCAAACAGGAAACCCAAGCTGGCTGAGCCTGAAAGTAATTTGTTTTCTGAATTGGTTTTCTGTTGTTCTTCCCCCATCTGGTTTAGCACGGAGCACAGTACTTCCACTGGCACTTCTTGCACAGGAATTCTTATTCATAGAGGGTTCAAATGCTGAAGCTGGAGCCTGATTTTCAGCAGGAAAATCAACCGCAGTTCTGGCACTGTGTCATTAACCCCAGAAAGGCTGCACGAGGGCAGTGAAGGAAGTGCAGATTTCCACATCAATTTTCCTGTGTTATAGAATCCCCAAATACGAGATCAGGCTGCCCAGAGTTAATCTTCTCCCTCTAACTGTTAAATCAGAGCCACATTCCAGAACATACATCATATGTTAAGAATGGAAATTACGCCTAATGCAGAGCTGTTTGAGTTACTCTCTGCATTAATAACTCTTCTTTGGTTTAGCCCTATTTTTATCCAGTAAAAGATACATCAATGCTCCAAATGAAAAGCTGAATAGTAAATTACACATAATAAACCACAATTCTTTGAAATATCTGACTTACCTACCTATATTTTCAACATTTCCACATACTATCATGAGGTATTGTTGGCTTCTTGTTAGTGAAAGGAAAATTAAGCATTAGCTTGCTGAATATGGCTCAGATACACTGGGATTTGAGGGAGATTTATCATCAGAGATTCCCAAGATAGCAGAGCACAGGGTGCTGTTTCAATTAATCATCTTTGAGGAGTAAACTACAGAAATCTAAAGGTCCTTTTCCACAAGAACATCCATTTAGGGCTATAATACTTCAGTGAATACTTGTGTATTCACTCAGTTTGATTTGCTTTTGATTTGCTTTGACTCTTCTGGAATCTCTCCAAAGAGAACTTCTAAGACAACAGGACAATGGGAATTTTTCCGCGATTATTATATTTCCCTTATGGGCATTGATGTCTACCATGAGTTATTTTTCTGATGTTCACAACTCAATTTAATGGCCTGGAAACGTCTTCTTCAAATTGAGGAGAAAAAGCAGGAAAGGTTGTTGCTGATTGTTGTAAGTATTTTTCTGCAGGCACCCACGGCTGACATATCCAATACCTTGAAGCACTGCCTGTTTTGATGTCAGTGTCTTTTTAATATACAAGGTCTTTTGGGAGAAGATGTGTTCTGCCCCCGGAAAAAGCAAGGCTGCTTGTTTTGCTTCTTTTTCTCTCTGTATCTGTAGCACCGTTCAGGACAACCTCACATGAGATGCTCTGAGCAAGCCTGGCTTTGAGAATACACAGGTGATCACCTCATAGCTCTGCTTGGGTTTTGCAGTGGGATTTATTTTCTCTGGCATTTCTTTTCTCTGTTTTATTTTCCTCTGGATATTTTCTTTTTCTTCCCTGGAATATCTTTTCTTTCACTCTCAGTGAGTGTCCCAAACAATCTGCATGTAACCACTATTCTTCCTAATGTTATCTGAATTAAGTAAAGGTCACGTAGAGTACATGTCTTCATCATCAAAGAAATCAGGGATACATTCACTGGAAGCTTCCCTTATTCCCAACTCTTTATATTTTGAAGATATCAGCTCTCCTCTACAAGTTTGGGAGGACTCTAACATGGGAGCATGCAGCATTTGGTAATTCTAACTTGAGGTGCACAAAAGACTGGTGAAACAACCAGAGATGAAAGGAATAAGAAAAGAAGCCCAAGGCATCTCTTCTCTCCACATCAAACAATACAGGCCGTGCACTGGAGTTTTAATCACATCCTCAAGACTTCTTTGCTCCTAACAGCCTCTAATCCAACCACCTCAGCCCAGCACCACTGGCTCAGCACACTGAGGCTGCAGTTTCCTGTGCCAGTGCAGAAGTAAACGTGAAGAGTGGCAGCTTCTTTGCCTGGAGAGGAGCAGCATTAACATCCCTGTAGGAACAGGAAAATATTCCAACAAAGCTGAGCTGCTGGGAAAGCCTGAAACTGAACCCAACATTTCAGGTTCAAACTTGTGCCCAATTTGCATCTGTGTAACACAAAAAGTTGAGATGTGAATTAGCAAACACTGTCGGAATGGGCTCTTGCTCCTTGTTAATCCAGACTGGGCAGACAAAAAGAGCTGTAAGATTTTCCCTTTTTTTTTTGAAGGCGTGCAAAACCGGCCAATTACCAACAATAAAAAGAAACTTAAAAGTAGATCCACTCAAGGTAACTCCCATTAAGGACATTTTAGAATCCAAAGTAGAGATTAAAAAAATGTAACGGATTGAAATAGTTCAGTGTAACACTCCACACCCTGAGATCACACGCTAAGATCAATAAAGTTGAGGCCATCTGATGTCCATTCTGGAATGTAATCTTGGCTGATGAGCTGTGCCTTACCCATTTATGAATCTGCCCTTTAGGACATCATTTTCCAATTAGCTGTTTTAATAGGACTCCCAAATGAGCTTTTGTCTATCATGAATTCATTGTTCTGAACTTCAGCTCTACGCTGCTGGAGGCTCCCTGTTCTCAAACTGTAATTCTCAGCACTTGTTTTCCCCACGTGTCCATAATCATCAAAAACCTTCCCAAAACACTCCCAGCAGTTGGTCCAAGCTGCAAAAACTGAGGGATGTTGAAGCACTGAGCCCCTACAGCCCTGCAGTGCTGTGGTCAGACTGGAACACGTCAGTGGCTGCGACACCGCGCTGTCACTTCCAGGGAAATTCTCTGCTGGGACTTAAAACTTCCACCCAGCCTTCCACCCTCTTGTGTAACATTACTGAAAAGGGGCTGCTGAGAGCATCCATAAAACCCAAAAGATGCGGAGCAGGCCAGGCGGATTTGTCCCTCTGATGGAGAAGGAATGGCTGAGCACGGGACACAAGTGACAGGCAGGTCTGTCCCAACAACTGGTGCAGGTTGTAGGCTTTGAGGGCAGTTCCCAGAATTATTCAGTGACACCTCAACTCGACGGTCCACGGTGCTGGACAAGAGTTCAGTGTCAGGAGGAAAAATATTAACAGATGAATCAATTATTCAGCCAAGCTTAGGATTATTTGAACTAACCTGGCCATTTAAGATATTTTCATCTCAATTATTATTAGACGTGACAGCAGAGTTTACTACAAATAATGAGCATGGGATCCCAAAGGATTAAAAAAGAGTAAACAAGGATCCTGCCCCTTTAACATTTATATTCCTGAGTGTCTTACACTGGTATATAAATTATAGTTATGCATCACCAACATACTGTGCTAGGAATTGCCCCAAAACCTCAAATTACAATTTGATGACTCAAGAGGAAGATTTAAGGCATATAGAGGTAGTAGAGAGGATGAAATACTAAGTTTAACGTGTCCTACTTAACAAACAGAATTTGGGACCTTATTATCATCAAACTGTGGCACTTAGGATACGTCGCTTCTGCAATTTGCACTAATTAGGTACAGGGAAGGCAGAGCAACGCCTTCACAGGCACCAGAGAATTCTCCCACCCAAAGAGGACATCGCAGAAGGGCTCACATAGGTCCTTGAGGAAAAGGCACACAAGTGGTTAAAGCCCTGGTGTTGTCTGGAGGACAACAGGGCTCTAGTCTCTGACAGAAATAGCCAGGGATAAACCTCAAATCTTTGTTTCCGTTGGCACTCCAAGAAAACACATCTCAGCCCAAATCCAGCTGTCAGCCAACCCCTGCCCTCACTTCACCTTTGTCTCCTTCTTCAACCTGGCCCTGTGTTTTAAGCTCTCCTTAAACAGAAAGAGGAGGCAAATTCTTCCTTTGAAAACACAATAAACTAAATTAAAGTATCAATCCACCTTCACTGCAGAATTATTATCTGGTGGGGCAACACAGGACAAACAGTAAAATCCAGGGGATTTTTTTCTATACAATGTCCTTACACTAACCCCAGAAAGGTTTCTATGCCAGGACACTCACACCTAATGGAAATTCTGAAATTATATCATAAATAAGGAAAGAGTGTATCAAAATAAGAGTGAGACAAATCTTCAGCTTAATGATTCACTTGAGTAAATCAAATCTAAAATCAGGTCTCTGTTACAGTGATCATAGTAGGGTAGGCATAAAAGGACCATCCCAGCTACACAAACAGTCTTTAAATTAAGAATATAACATATGCAACATACCACCACTTTTCTGATAATTTTTTTAAAAAATTAAAACTAACAAAGCAGCTCCCTTTTAAAAAGGTGAGATGATACACCGGCAGAAGCATTTAGGGGTCTGAATTCAGGAAGGGCAGCCAAGTAATGTGGCACATCTCCCAGAGCACACGTAATTGCTGGCTGATCAGTGGCATTATGTGACTGCTTCTGTTCCTGCCTATCACCACTCAGGAACAATCAATTATTGAACTATTTGCTTTCTAGAGACACGGCCCTGGACAGGGCAAGAGACCTGCATGGAAATCTCACACGCTTGGTTTTTATTTAGCATGACTGGAGCTCGTGAAGATACAGAGAGATAAGCTGTAAGTGTGTTGTTAAACACCATGTTGTGTTTTAAACAGTGGCAAAACATCATGGATTAAAAACTGCCACAATAACCATTTTATCCTGGTACTGCCAAGATATTCCCACAGCATGCAAAGAGCTTGTTTAAAGACACTAGACAAAGAAAGCTAGAGCATAAATTTACATCATCTTCCCCAAGGAAACAGCAGAAAAGTTTAGAACGTTGGCAGAAGTTTCAATTAACCAATCCAAAGCAGACAGGGAAACCTTACCAGAACTCGATCTCCAATTTTGAGCTCCCTTTCTCCTTTCTTTAGCGACCCAGCTTCCGAGAGGTTTGATATGGACTCGCTGGCAGTTTTGGAAAGATTGCTGATCTGAGGAGGAGTTGCATGTTCCTTAGCAGCAAGGTGAGTCTTGTGGGGGATTCCTGAAGGCGGAAGCGCAGCAGCGGACGAGGACACCGCGCTGGCAGCTGATGTGGATGTCGGTGACGTGGCTCTCGAGGCCTGAGCTGTCTGGGTACCGTTGGCTTCGTCCTCTGGCACCACTTTCCTGGTCAGTTTGGACGGCCTTGTAAATATTCCCCTCAGGGGTTCACACTGGAAATAGCGAACTCCAGCCACGGAGCCGTCGTTCTTCCCAATGGGCTCATCCAGGACAATCCCTGCCCACTGCCCCGGAGCGAACTGTGTTTCTCCCAGGAACTGGATGAAGCCGGGTTTGTTTCCATTGACCCAGACGCGCTCCCCGACTCGGAAATCGTCCACAAACTCCTCGTGTGCGTCTGCAGGGGCTGTGCTTGAGGTCTTCTCAGTGGGAGCTGCTTTTTCTGCTGGAGCTGGAAGCAAAGCACGATGAGAAACAATGGGAATCAAACACACTAACACTCCAAAGTGCATCATTGCTCAGTTTCAACGTAACAAACATCTGGAAAGGCATCATTTCTGAAAAGAAGATCGTAACTCCTAATTTTCCTGTGCAAACGCTGTCATCTGGAAAAAAATAATTCAGAATCTAAGGGCAGAGACTTTGAATGCATTTAATGAAGGTTTTGGTAAAAACCTTGTAAAAATCGCAGGTCTGACGTCAAAAACTACCAAAGCATTTTTATCATGACAAGGTTTCTTTGAGGAAAATTGCTTGATCTCCAACCAGTAACCTTTAGATTTTTTGTAAGTTGTACATGTAATTTTTAAAAATCAGAAATACAAGCAAAAATACACTGGTGTAAAGAGTATAAATAGTGTATACCACATCATTCAAAGTACTTTTTATTAGAAGATGAGCAAGAGAATAATTAAGATATTTAACTACTCCTTACCAACAGCAACAGGTGTAGGTGTTTTCAGCAATGTACCCCCGTGCTTGATGGTCTTTGAAGGAGCCTTAAGTCCACTTGGTTTTAACATACTCATCTTTTGGCAATACCAGTGGTTATCCTCCTCGTCTGTAGCAACTATCTTTTTCCAAACATGGATAAAATATATTATTCAAGCTTTCTCAGCTCTGCAATGAACCTGCATATGAAAAGATCGGACATGAACAAGGATCAGGGTTAACTCCTGCAGAAGGCATTTCTATATATACACAGCCTGTGTAGAAAATGCATTATAAAAGCTGCTTTACAGTAACAACCAGCAGCACTTCCAACTCCCCATCTTCTGAAGGTCATTTCCTATTAAAACCTAAATCATCAAAAGAACTCACTGTGCTGAATGCTGCTGTATTTGTCTTGAGATTTAAACTAAAAGGCTATTTTAAGCAAGAAAAACAAAGCCCTTAACAGCATAGCTAACATTACACATAGGTTTAACTGCTCCGCACACACAAATGTTTTCAGTCACATTTTGCCAGTGTTGCACTATCCCAGCAGAAACAACTTCGGACTGGAGCAGTAACAGCAAGAGAAATCAAGACAGCCAGGAATTTCAGGATGAAAGGAGTAAGATTTCTAAGAGATTGGAACTGAAACGCTTAAATTGTTTAAGAGTTACATGATGACAACTGAAAAGCAAAGAGCCACCTCAGCTTTCTGTGACCTCAGATCACAAGATACGCTGGCTCGCAGTCCCCACGAGTGCCCCAGCTAAGAGGAGGGACTCTTCCCAGCGTTGCTAGGATAGGACTTGGAAGCCAGCTAGAAGCTTTTCGGGGAACTGTGCTTTGCCACAGGAGGCATCTCCTTTCTGATTCAGAAAGGCTTTTTCATCTCTAACGAAAAATCTGTATTTTTTTACCTCGAATACGAATTCAAAGCCGAACTTCAAGGCAACTGCTCTCCCCCATCTTCAAAGGAATAAACTGTTCTGTGTGAACACAGCTTGGCTTTGTGCTGACTTTTAGATGAGGCACTGCCAGAACAGCTACACCTCTTAAACAGCAGCAGCACACACCTAAACAAAAACCTGAAGGGGAAAAGGAAACGGGCACGCAGCGAGTTTGCTCAACTGTTTGCTCAGAACACGTCAAACGAGAACTACAAAGCAGGTCTCAGTCCTGCCCTTTACTCAGCATTCTGGCACCTGCCAGGACACAAAGCTGGGCAGCTGCAGCCTCCCCAAACCAGTGCCCAGGGCTGCAAACTGGGAGCTCAGCACCCAGTTAAAGGTAAAACCAACCTGGCAGAAGGACAGACAGCTCTGCTGCAGCAGGGAGAACTAAGGAGAATAAACCAACCCTGTCTTTACCCAGCAGACTAAGATTTATCCCTCCTGTATTATGAATTATTAATCAGAGTTCCTAAAAATCAATTCACTGCTTTGTGAGCCTAAACACCAAAGTGAAACATTCCTCATGCTATTTCAAGACCCATCACGCCAAACTGAAGGCATTTTCTAAGTCTGCAATAATGTTATATTTTAAAAAGCATGAATTACCACCTTGGATATAACTGTGTTTGCCTACAATTTAAGTTCTGCTCTCTGAAAATGATGAAGCAGTGCTGCGAAGATTTCTGAACCTTTTTTTCTAGTGTTGCCAAAGGTTCATCACCCACCTGCCTGCAGAGTTATCAGTCTGCATCATCTTTCCTTATCTTTCATTTTAGAAATCTTCTAAAACTGCACTTTGATCTTACACACCAAGGACCTGAAAAGCCTTCTCTTCTCTCTTACACGTGCTCCCTTCCTCAGGCCACAGGCCCCAGGCCCTAC
>VYZQ01031769.1:11834-72635 GCA_013400655.1 Mystacornis crossleyi | reverse complement strand
AAAGCAGCGGTGAAGAGATGGCAGAAGTAGGGCAGGACAGAAGGACAAAAACAGCAGAAAACACGGCCTCGCAGTGAGATGAATTCTCCCCACTCCGGCTGCAGTCTCCGCTCCCTCCAAACGCCAGGAGAGCAATGAGTCCCAAGCACCCTACCCCACCTCTTTTTTCCAGTTCTAAATTTCGAGATGTCTTTGCTCCCCCACCTGAGAAGACGCCACCAAGACCAAAAAAAAAAGGACAATTGGGCCCCTCCCTTGTGGCTGGCTAGGTCCTTTGTTTTTCTTAAGTACCCCAGCAATCGCCCCTTAACATGGGGAAAAAATTCCTTTGAGAGGAGAAGAAAAGAACACATACACACACAAAAAGAAAACCTCCTCAACCCCCAACAAGTTAAAATGCAACTTTTGGTCTTAGGGACAGGGCCTTCATAGGAGCATTGCCTAATGGAGCTCATAAAACACATAAATTTGCATCAAGTGATTTTAAGCATGACACACTCCAACATATCCTAACAGGCTCCAGATGTCAATGATCTCATTTCAGTTCTCATAAAAGACAGCAGCTCACTGCTTGTCTCAATTTGTTCTTTCCTCCCTTGAATCTGTCTCAGCTCTCCTGAAAAAGGATCTTTACAATCAATAGGCAAAAATATTACCATGTCCCAAAATATCCTATCAGCAACCTAAGGAAAGGTCCAGACAGTCTCTGATAATACATTCCACTGAAGCGTTCTGCTGCAGGTTCTACCAATAACAAAACTGAGCATAAAAAGAGATTTTAAGCACAGGCTTTACACTCACGCCATTATTGGAAATATATGGCCACACACAATATGAATTTTAACTGATTAATGATATCCTTATTCACCTTTTACAGACCTCTACGTGCTGCATGGATCAAGCAGCAAGTTGGAAACCATTGGTTTAAGTAAATAAATCCTACTAATGTGATAATAGATACGAATTCTGTTGGCAAGCTGGTATTAAAAATAAATAAATAAAATGTAGCCACATAACCCTGAATTATAAAAACAGAATACTTTCCAACTGTCAAAAAAGAAATTCCTATAATAAAAAGAAAACAGCTGTCCAATGTCCCTTTCAAGACTATTTTCAACAAATAGTACTCCAAAAAGAACTAAATTAAATAAGGACACAGGGAGAAAAAGCTCACTCTACTTAACCCTGTAGTCACAACAAGAATTCAGCAGTACCAGTGGAACCACAGAATAGTTTAGGTTGGAAAAGACCCCTAAGATAATTAAGTACAGCTTTTCCTAGTTCTTCAAAACATTTCAAATTAAAAAGATTAATATTTAACTTAGTTAACACCATTAACAAACTACTGGAGGAAAATGCCTTGCAATGCCAATGCATTTCTAAGCTCAAAAAGAGAACACTTGATTTGTTAATTGTGCTGAGCACAGAGGTGCTTTGCAAAACACACATAAACGTTCACACTAAAAGATAAAGAGTAAATATTCTAAAGGGGGGTTGTAGAACTCTTTTTACTGAAAAAAATTTGCTAAAAAAATCTCACAGGGCCCTATAAGCAGAGACCATCCCATGCAACCCCTGTGGCAGTCAGTAATAAGCACCTACAAAACAAATTCCCACACCGTGAGGAAAAGGTAACGTGATCAAAATAAACCAGAAAACCCCTCTGTAGAAAAGTTAAATGGAAAATATATTCCAAAGACCCCCACGATGCAGTAACTTCACCTTCCCGAGAGAAAACAAACTCAGCACCAGAAGCACGGTTTGAAATCGCTGCCTGAACAGCATTTCTTAAATACCTGTTTCATACTTGTTCAACTGCTGCTGCCAAGCTTGAAGGAGCTCATGAATCATTCCTCAAATAGCTGGAGTTTAGAGAAAGTAACTTGGAATTTTGAACCTGGAAGGATTTCCCCTCCAATTCATGAATTATTTCAAGAGCTCTGACCCTACACACTTAAGAACACAAGTCCTAAAATTACTGCAGTCTTAAAAACAAAGCACATAAACATGTTCTGTATGATTCAGATCCAATTCCTGCAGCTCCAGAATTTGTATTTGCAGTCCCCTGAGCTGTTATTACACTTCTGTGAAAAACGAGTATATATATTTACAAAAGCACTTAATGCTTTTAGTTGAATTTATAAGCATTTGAAATTCATACCTGATTTAAAAATACAACCCCATTTTGGCTTTGAACAAAATCAATGCCTTCTCCTTGCTGCTTGCTACCTCTTGGAGAATATTTCTGTGTGATCCAAGAATGAGGCAGACCACTGAGCCCAAGTTCTGGAAGGTTCCAGTGGGAACAGTTCGTGCACAGCAGGTGCCCAGGCTGACCAGACTGGGACATGCCCACCAGCATCCTTACAGGAACAATTCTGGATGCCGGGGCACAAGAGAAGCTGAATTCTGGAACAAAAATCTTCCTAATCCTGACTCCTCTTCTGCTGCATTCCGGGCCTGTTGGAGATAATTTTTACTGGGCACCCAAAAGTCTGAATCACCACTTTGCAAGCGATGGCTTACCTCTGCAATGAAATATTCCAGAGCACACAGTATCCACTGTAAATGTCTCACCCAGCTTCAAAGCCAGTCCTGTACAATTACAAGCTGCTAAACCAGAAGGATGGATTTGGAAGCCCTCCTGCATTCACTTTACAGAGCTTCTCTGGAGTGATGCAGCACACTTGGTGTTCCTGGCCACCCACTACTAAAACACAGCTACTCTGCAGCAATGAACTCACATCCAGGTCTCTCTGCATCGATCCACTGAAGCCAGACAGCGAAAAGGCAAATGAACTTCTCTCTGCCCCTCAAGCTCCTGACTTAGTGCAAATTCCATGTGTTCTGTCAGCTCTGATGCATTTATTGAATGGGCAGCAAGTTCAGACTGAAACACCAGAAAGCACCGTAGGCGTTTGTTAACAAAGCCAGGCACAAACAGCAAATCGTGGTGGCACTGACGGAACACCCTCTGCAGAGGCCACTGCTGAACCACACTGAGCATCTGAACGGGGCTCAAGGATTTAACTGCACTCACTGCTCAGGCAGCAGACTGTGGAATTTGAGGCATCTTCAGGTATCGGGCCCGTTGAAACTAATAAAATTTAAGGAAGAATTTATATATAAAACAGAAAACAAACAGAATTGAGAATTTAGGATTCAATAGAATAAGAGCTGGCATTTGGAAGTCAATATTTGATTACTCATTCAACACACAGCAATTAGAGGAAGGGAGCATTTAAAAACACGACTTCAGTTTCATTTTGTCTTCCAGAAACCGTTGATTTTTATGTCAATTAATCAAATAATGTGACGATCTGAATATAGCATTCAGATACATCACTACTAGAAGAAAAGACATTATTTAATCCAATGTTTGTTATGCCAAGTGCCATGAAAACGTATTTATTTGGGTTACTGTGCTCTGCTTAGTGCCAACATCAAAACATGAGGCTGGCATGTGCCTATCAAACCAGTGCTTTGTACATCACCTTTAAAGTGAGAAAAAAATGCATTTAAAACTCAGCTGATCAGGTAGAAAATAATAAAAGAAATCCAGACCTTTCAGACCTGTTGTTTGCAGGTCCTGGAAGAGGAAATAAAAATTTAGAAAGAAAATAAGCAAGGTCTCGTAACTTACACAGGATCCTTATGACATTCTGCTTCAGTTCATTCCAGCCCAATCCAACATAACCACCACAGGAATTCCAGAGGCAAACCCCTCACAAAGGCAAACACTCATCCTCCAGCAACCTCAAAGCTGCACTTTCTTATATTGTGCTTTTAACAGAAATAGGAATTTTACTAGAGACAGACTCTTGAAGTGCATCTCTACTTAATTTAACCAGGCATAACTATTAAATTAACAGAACAAAAGCAATCCTTGCTCTTCTGAAGTGCCTTCACAGTCGCTACCAGGGTAACTCCAGGAAATTACAGCTGCATGCAAGTTTTAGTAGGGCTTTAGTCTAACCCAAACACACTTTGCCTTTGCTGCCATAATAACACGAGCCCAAAGCCTGCAGGAATTTGGGAAGCTTGCCCACTGGGATGACACAGCTCCTCCGACAGTGGCACTGATGTGATGAACTCAACCCGAAACGAAGAGTGGCAAAAACCAACAGAAACTGAAACAGAGCTCCACTATCAGTGGCAGAGGGCCTGAAGAAACTTCCAATTCTGTTTTCCAGGGCACTGGTTTAGGTAAACATTCCTCAGTCTGAGGTCCAGTGAGACAGAGCCAGGCAGGGATCTCGGCAGCGGGCCCGGGGCTGTAACACAAACACTCGGCCCTGACCTCACTCCTGCCATCATCAAACCACGGCAGCCGGGCCAAGGACAGCCCCAGAAACAGCTCCTGGGGTTTTCGCTCCCAACAGCAAAGCCCTGTTTCCCTGAGATCTCAAAGATGCTCCCTCTGCCTTGTACAGTGAGAGGGAAGCAATCCCAAAGCCCCACGACGCTGTTCCTCGTCACGGACAGGGGAACCTACAGCTCGATCAGAAACTTAAGAATTATTTCTTAACTGAAATCAACAGTACAAGGTGTGTTTCTGTACTACAGAGATGACTGGCACTGTTCTCCACGTGAGTTCACGGATCTCAGGGCATTCAGAACCAAAGACTTTTAGATCATCTTTGAGCATCAGCCAGGCCTGCACACAAATCTATATTTCTCCTTTGATTTTGAACCTGCTGGGTAATTTTAACCAATTTAAATAAATGGCAGGAGATATCTAATCAAAATAAATCATATTCCTACAAGTTTCACAGAAGCAGGTGAATCAGGAGGAGGGAGATTTGTGTTTAAAGGGTCTTGAGTTTCTTCCAGTACCTTTAGAACAACTAATTTCTGAAGCAAAGAATTTATCATCAATACATTTGATAGCAGCAGGTTACCAGTCCGTTTGGAGATAATAAAAAACTTGTACTTAATATAGTTAGGAAGGCGACCATTATGAGACCCAAATCCACTGAAAATTGGTTTTAGGGAATTGCTAAGTTGCTAAATAAGACACGAGGCTGTTTTCTCCCTCGGGAAGTGCAGGATATTCGCTGCAAACAGGATTCTCCCAGTACATGCCAGGGAAAGGGAAAAGGCAGGGTAAATTCCTACAACTCAGAAATGGTACTAAGGAGAAGAGGAATCAGATCAAAGATAGTAAGAGGCTTAGGACCTGAAACCAGCAGTCAGATATTACAGCACTGCTATGAGGAAGGTAATTCATCAGAGCTTCAGCTCTGCTTATGGATTTTAATTCGGCATCAAGGACATTTTAAGTCACCCCGTTTTATCATTCTAGAACTTGCCAGGCTCATTCAGAGTCCTGAATGCCCCAGGAGCCTCAGTAAGGAAACACTGAAGCACAGACTGTTGAATATGAATATATTCTTCTGAAGCACAAATGAGAGAGGATGTCTGTAACACTAAAAACTATTTTGGGCCAGCAATTTGAGAGCAATTTTTTCTCAAGCTATTGCTATTTCAAACACAGCCCGTTCAGGCTTTTTAAAAAGGTTCTGCCTATCTTTAATTAATCAGGAAGAGCTGATAATTGTTAATATGATGCAAACTCTAACACTTCAAGTTGCCACTGTGCACACAGATTATAAAAACATTGCTGCTCTGGTCTATTAAAAGATCAGTAAGCACATGATCCTCCCTCCTCAGCACATCATTCCCTATAGAAGGAGTCAAGGATTGAGGAGTAGAGAAAGTTTCCAACGAAGTAAATAATTGCCACCTCTTCTGGTAAGCCCATTATCATCACTAACTAATTTTCCTACATTTTTCCCAGGAAATTCTTGTCTTTCCCAGAAGACTTCCATTTCAGTAAGAAAAAGAACAATTTGACTGTCCACACTGACTTCTGCTGATAATGCACTTCGGCCATCCCAGTAAGTGCAATCAGTCACAATAAAATGATGATTTTGCAATAGTAGAGCATCAAGGTTAAGTTATTTGGGAACTACAATTTAAATTTTGAGAAAGAAAATACCATCTCCAGTCAGCCTCAAACCCCAAAGCATTTAAAGACACAAAGGCTTCTCCCTAATACAATTACAACTGAAGCAGCTGAAACAAAGATGCTGCTTTTTATAGTAAGGATTTAATTTTGATAGACTTGGGTGAAACTGTAACTGTTTCACACTGGGTGAAAATATCGAGTCAGCTGTCTCTTTTTAGCTCTTCGTGTTCTTAGCCTTTGAAATTAGCACCACGACTGCTGCACGGCTGGCAGACAGCTCGGGACAAGTACAAATTCAGAACTTAGATAAATATTGCTGTGATTGAGTGGATGCTGCTGCCAAGCAGAGCAGCAGAATGAGAGTGTCAAATAAGCTAATTCTATACAATACTGAGTCTCCCTCTCTGCCTTGCAATTTCCCCTCATAATAAGCTAAAAATATAGACAGTAAGACTATAAAGATCATGGAAAATGAATAGCTTTTAATGGTGGTTCTTCTGGAAACAGTAGAGTGAAGACGTGACTTATAAATTAAAAGAATGCATGGTACTACTCTTATGAGTTTGTACAAATAACGAGATATTCCAAGTGGAAAAACTTAGGTGGGTGTTAAAGTACAAACTTGTACAGCCTGTCCTTAGATACATCTTCCAAATCTTCAGAGCCTTTCGGGGGCCAGGAGCCAGTACCAGATCTGTGGGTATTTCTAAGAGTCAGTCACAGAGGGCAGCTTCACTCTGCAAAAATAAATGGATGTGGAGGACAGACACCTGCACAAGCAGGAGGTGTTTAAATCACCAGGGAGCTGCTGACAGAGTTCTGCTGGTCAACAACGACGAAATGGTTGCTCCAGTAGAAACTGGCATGGGGCTGAGGGCAGCTGAGCTTATAGCTAATGCAGTATATAATTGCCTTTCATTAAATAACAAAACACCATCCATCTGAGGCATTTCCAAACATGCTGCTCCAATAAGGATTCCAGTGAGTTTCTCTTTATATGTGCCAGCAGAGCCAGTAGTCCCTAAGGAATGCCAAAGGATTAAACAAGAGCTGCTTTCATTCATGGTTGTCATGTTCAAACATTAGAAAACTTGCATTCAACATACAGAGTTAACATTTGACCCGAGTGTTTTAGAAAGAGAAAGAAAAGCAGCTCTGAAAAATCATATTGGCAAGGCAGAGCTCTCTATTTCTTTTTAAGGAGGATCTATTCTGAAATATTCTCAGTCCCTCCCAAGAAAAACTTTAACAGGGCTAAAAGGATAAAGGGAGGAACATTAGAGGAATGATGCAATCTGCCCAAGCTGAGTAAATAAAGGCTGTCCTGGGTACCCACAGCCAGACAACAGCAAACAGATACAACCTGAAAGTCAGTCAGGAAATCTTCAGGAGCTCTAGGAAGTCGTAGCAATCAGCAGAGAGAGCACTGCTCCTTCCTACAGTGTAATCACGAGAGGAAAGAGGCTGCTATTCCCTACAGAATACATCAGGAAGGAGCATCCAAGACAGCCGGTCTTCTGCCCTCCCCAGACAGCCGAGATCTTCTCTTTAAGGGAAACCATACAAATGATATAAAACTCTTTTTTGCCAAATAAAATCTCCCTCTTGATCCCTAAAGATACGGACATTTGAGGTCACATTTCCAAGCTTTTCTGCTTCAGCCAACTCATCCCACTCCCTTCAGTACACACAAAGCTTCAGTGCACTCTAGCACAGAGACAAAATCTCCCAGCAGGTACTGAAGGACTGGGCAGGACAAGAACCCTGAAATCTTGTAATTTTACACCAAGAACTAATAATCCTCAGCACATAAACGAAGAAGTTTTGCACCTGAACAGTTAAACTTTCCTTAGAATAAGAAATGCTGCTGTGGGTGGAGGGGAGGTGTTTACTTTTCCTCCACAGTATCTACTTTGCAATCTTCCTACTCTTGCAGCAGGTGCACATGGACACACACTTCAGGATAACCACTCTCTGCCGCTGCTGGTTTCAGAATTACATTGCATCCAGAATGCACATTCCTGTTCTTTCAATAAAATACTTTGCAAAGCAGCCGGCATCAAACCATTTCCTCTTTTGTACTTCTTTTTCTTTCTTCTTCCTACGTGTCAACACAAGCATCACATGCTTTAAAATCCTTCTGCTCAAAGATCTCAATGCAACCTATGAACTTCTATAAAACCCTGCCCATTCAGCACAGTGGGTAAGTGAAGGGGTGGGAAGGAACAGGTCTTCATTTCACAGCCATATGTTTAACCATCAACATATGCAATCACAGAGTAAATTTTCCTCCCCGTGCTCTGTTTAGGAAGATTTCTTTGGTGTTGGCTTTTGTTTGTTTATATTTGGAAAAATTATTTAAAACACAGAATCAGAACAAAGATGAAAGGGAAAAGTAACTCCTGATTTTTCAGGCAGCAGGAGCCACATTACCCTGTGAGTAACAGCACCAATTACTTTGTGCCCCATGACAGCTATGGCACAGAAAAGGGAGCACTGCATCGCCTGAGGTTCAGCACTATAGCGGGAACAGGAGGGGCCTGGGGCAGCGCCTGTGCCAGGGACTCCCGCAGCTCTGCCACTGACCAGAACATGGCAGCAAACTCTCCTGAGCCACCTGAGGGGATGCAAGAGCAGCTCACCTGGAAACCAGCAGCTTTTATAACAACGCCACGATGGGGAGCGGCCATGAAAAAACAAACCCCCAAAATGCCAAGGTAGCTTATTAGTAAAATATCCGTATGTAAGTGCAGGATGCTGCGAATTGCAGGTCAGCACTTACCAAGGAATATAAGGAATACGCAGACCTCCTCCTTCAGAATCACTCGCTCAAGCCACCGGTAACCCAGCACAGCGCCGCAGCTTCCCAGGGCGAGACTCGATCTGAGGCTGCGATCCCACCCTCGTGTCCCCGCTCCGGACAACCACCCCGCGGGCTGAGGGAGACGAGGCCGCCCCGCGTCCGCAGCGCCCCGTCCCGCCGGGGCTCGGCCGGGCNGCTCCCGCTCCCGTTCCTGCTCCCGCTCCCCCTCTGCAGCGGCGCCGCCCCGGCTCGCAGGAGGCGGAGCGGGGCGGGCACAACGTCTGCGCCCGCCGGGGCGGGGACTGCACCAGCACCAGCAGCAGCGGCACCGGCGGTGCCCCCGAGCTCCCCGCGCCCCCTCCTCTCCCTTTGTCCGCCCCCCGCTTTGTTCGCCCCGCGGCAGCCGCAGCTCGCGGGAGGGAGCGGCTCTGCCCCGGCTCGGGGTGACCCCGCCGCGCCCGGTGGTCCCGGAGCCGTCGCTGCGGCACAGCCCGGCTGGGTGGGAGGGGGAGAGGGTGGGCACAGACGGGGAGGTGTGAAGCACATCGCTCTAGCGGGTGAATAACTTCACTGTCTGCTGCTTCGCTCCATTTTCCTTTTGTCCTGATGCCCAGAAATTTATCATGCAGAAATTTATCATCCCAAAGTACTGAATATTTTTATTTTCATTGTGTTTGTGAAGCAACACATTGGAAGCTGGCGTTATCCCACTGCTAAAGTTTAAACAGCTGGAGCAGCCGCTCCAACGCCATCGTCAACAATTTAATACCGATTGTCAAGGCTGAGTCAAACAGCTCTGCTCCACTTCTTCCCCTCTTATAAACAGGCAGCAGAGCCCAGCCAGAGCTGGCCCATCACCACTGAATTCCTCACAAAGCAAACCTCAGTTTGCAGTCTCATAGCTTGTTTGGTTTCTGCATGATGCCATTCGAACAAAAGGGTGATGAGAAAGCAGTTCCATTGCTGGGGACTGATTGCAATTTGTGTTTCATTTTGGCTTCGTTCTTTGGCATTAATCCAGCACGGTAAAGCACAAAATGGTGCGATGCACTCCCTCAAATAATAGGTTTCAACTACATCAGCATTTAGCAATGTTTGTTAGAATTTCACTTCCTAAACGTTAAACAGAATCTCTTGCCACGGCCATTAGATGGTGAAACAGATACTCAAATCCACGAACAGCCACCCCTCTTTCTCCCAGCAAAATTTGATAAAAGTTTCGCTGAATAAGGACTTTGGGATTTAAACATTGGGTTGCATTTAGAAGTGCAGAGCCAGCAAAGGATCGCTCTCAAAAAAAATGACCTTGTAGCCCCTAGCTATGGAAATAATCCCTAACACAAAAATTAGGGTAGAAACTGGAGAGTTGTACTAACCTTACAGAACACTTGCCCAAAATATCTCCTGGCTTAGGGATACTGTGGTGAACCTTTGTGCTTCTTTGTGCTGGTGTGGATTTGAGCTTTCTGTACTGATCTCACGCTAAGGCAGAATGGGTTTTTCTCTAAGTGTATCTATCATTCCCCATCATTAATTTGATGTTTCGTCTCTTCAGTTAATTTCCCACCACCTAAGTCCATTTCAAATGCTTGCAGTTCAGTGCACAGCATTAAAATTGTATAAGCAGTACCAGGCTGATGCATCTAGGACACAGCACAGCAACTACAAGCCAGCTCAAAGATGGAAACTAGGAGCTGCAACTTTCTGCTGTTACTGTAGAACTTGTCATGATGTGGAAGCAGTCAGTAACAGTGGGGAAATAATGGATAAAATATGGCTTAAAGGTGTAAGCAGTTTGCTTCACTCCCTTGCAAGGCTAAGGTAAAAATGTCCTGTACTGAGGCAAGAATTGAGAATGTCCCACAGACCAAGGGAATGTGCCACTGTTTTTTCCAGTAGTTTCCTACTCAACAGACTCAGCTTCAAGATCCTGTAGTCCTGTAGGAAAAAAGAGAGTTTGTAATCCATCCTTCGACCAGAATCAACTTCAGACCATAGAAAAAGTAGCTTTGGAGCAACTGTAACTTCAGTTCATCCCAGCTGGAAATGGCTGACAGCCTCTGTGAACCAGTCTGCACCAGCAGGGCACAGCCAATTTGTAGGAATCATTGTGATAAAAGATCCTGGGATTATAAACCACACTCCTATAAAGGATTAGATATGATTGACAGCCAGAATATCTTTGATTCCAGTCCTGGTGGCTCTGTTTTCTGATCTGCATGATTAGAGCAGTCAACAAACAATATATAGGCATTTTCAGAACTCCACGAAAACAGGAATTGCTGGATGCCCGGGGAAATTCAGGATGCTGACATAATTACTGGCATCCTGGCCACAAGCACAAGGCTGGCTCTAGAATTAAAATGGTTCTCAATAATGTGGGAACACCAGTTGCAGTTGTTCCTCCCCCTTTTCAGATGTGTCAAGGGCCCAAGGTTGTTGAAGCTTTCTAAAGAGCTAAAACGTTGTCCTTTAAGAAGGGAACGTAAGGATCTCCTGACTGAAGAGATCCATTTTTCTATTCAATGGGATGTATTCTCCCAAGTAGGAAGATTTTGAGTACAGATTTTTTTTCCCCATCTGAATGATCTCTTCAATATGCACATCTGGCAATTCCTGTACAGAATTGATGGTCACATCTGCTACAGAAAAGGCAGCTAATTGCCTTTTTTTTTTTTTAATCTCAGAAGTGCTGCTTCAAAAATCCCAGCACTTGCACTACTATTTTCTGTAGTTTCTTTTCTGTAAAGGCTGCAAGAAGTCTTTTCACTGCTAATGTACTTACTGGTTCCCTTCCCCAGCTCAGCCAGACTACCCAGCAGCAATAAAAGAAAAAGCTCTCCAAACTCATGTTCTTTGGTGAGTTACACAAGACAAGCTTTCCTCCAATTTTACATCATTTGTTCTACCCAACATGGGTAAAATAACAGAGAACAGTATTGAAACAAATTAAAAAAGAATCCTTTCTGCATTCTGGTTTTAACAAGATAATTAAATTAACAGTGATGTTCATCTTGAGGAGTGTTTCATTTCCCTGATAACTGAGAAACCAGTCTATTAATAAAGATGCAAATCATTCTAGAACTTATGTAAATACCAATACAAGCTGAATTCTCACCTACGGCGAAGCAAAGCAGAAGGATTTTGTTCCTACCGAGTGGTGAATTCTAAAGAAAGGGTAAATAAATGTTTATTCAGTCATGGGTGACAACTAAACACACGGTGTAAAAAATCTTACGTAACCTCTCCGCTGCTGTAGTTAACTGAGGTCTAGGAAGAGTCCAATTGTCACACAGTAATTACCTCGTTATTAAATCCATCCTGTTCTCAAGCGACTCCAGGAATCACGACCAATTCCTTCCCCTGACTCATCCCCTGCCACCCCCCGAAACGTAGCCGTGACTCTGCACTGTATTCTGAGGAGCAGCATCAATCTTCAGTGGCATTTCACTTGCCAGGGGCAGCACAGCCATGGCACAGAATGAAGGTGCTCCGGGGTTCCATGGCAACTACCAAGGCATTTGAAACGCTTTCATTATATTGGAGCTTTTTCCTCCTCTTCGTTTTTCCCTTTTTTTTTTTTTCTCCCAGCTATGCTGCCTTACAGAGCTTGCAGGAAAATAATTATTTTTAGCAGCTACCACGTCTTTCAGATATCTTCTAGAATCTTAGCTGTTTCTCTTTCCTTGATGTTTTGAGCGTTGTGAATGGGGTTATAAAAATTTAGACTCGGAAATTCAGATCTTTTTAAGACACAACTTCCCACCTGACTGATACCCAGAGTATTTTGCAGATTCCATTTTTTAGACGTGCATGAGCATTTAAAAATATTTTTGGTGTTCCAAGTGCTGTAAATAAACACGAGGACTATGCCAACAGGAATCTGTGGGAAAATGTGAGTGATGCCTGCTCATGCTATACCCACCTCATTACAGATTTTATTACTCATTCATTTTAGTAAGCTCTAATCTAGGTTATTATGCCACACCCATCACCATGGGAATGGGACTTAAAAGGACCCAAAATACTTTGCTATTCAGCTTTTCCTCAGGACTTAAGAGTGTGATCTGATTGCAGTTTCAATATACAAAACCCATCGGAGTGGTTACAGCTGACAGATTAAAAACCTCACTAATTACAAGCATCTTCACTTCAACAATATGCAGCACTCGATAGAACAGGGAATTACAGATAAATAGCTAAGAGATGCAGAGGAATGAATTCCTCATCAGGAGAGAAGCAGCAGGGGTAACTCCCCATCCCCAGTTAACTGTGTGTCTTACAGCAGAGGTAAATACAGGAGGAGTTTTACTTTCTGGTTGGGTTTTCTCAGAGCACTGTCCATGCTGACTGCCACCTCCACAGAAAGGACATTTCCAAGAGAAGATTTAAAAGAACAATTCCAAAGATACCTCTGAGTGCCCAGAATTTTCTATGATTGTCCTTATTTCAAATTAAATTACTAAAATTAAACCCAGAAATTAAACAGTCCCTGCCTGCTTTTCCGACATCAAAACACATCAGAAAAATACTATTTTAAGGGGGGGAAAAAGCATTAAAGGAACATTTATAAAAACTTCCTTTGCAATTTGAAAGACACAGAATAATAAATATAAGTATTTTAGTCACAACTGTTCTGCTTATCTGTTGTGACCCATTAATTAAGTGAAGGGTGACTGAGGATGGACCATAGACAGCACTGAAAGGTTCCAAGCACGTAAAGATGATTTTCACCTTGTGTACTCTTCTGCCTTGCTCCCAGAAACCACAAGCACTCCCTCAGTTTAGGCTGCACGTCCTCCTCAGGCAGCAGCATTTCCTAAGAGGCATTAACACCAGATCTCTAAGGTGTGGTGAGAGAACTGCGTGTTTCAAAACTGAGCAGCCCAACACACCCCAAAGGGGTGCGCTGGGAATCCCCACCTCCTGCCCTGCACCCCCTCATCACCCGTGGCACACAAAGGCTCCTGTAAACTGTCATTACTGGCTTTTAACTCCACGGAAGGAGGAGGAGGAGGGAGAAGTGCCACAGCTCCAGGAGCTCCCCAACAGAGCTCTCTCTAAACGTGTGAAGATGGAAACAGCACATTATTTTGTTGCCCGCTCCTGTTATAAAAATATTATTTCTGCTATAAACTAGGAAGAAAAAAAAGCCATTCGTTTTAGAATATACAGTGAACATTTACCTTGACTCGCTTTCTGAGTGCAACCAAATAAACTGAACTGGGGAATGCTGCAAAAAGATCTTTCAGCCTCTCAGAATTCACATATAAAGGTGCTTTGGTTTTGCCTTCCTGTTAAGTTCAGGGAGAAAAAAGAGAAATAAATAAAAGGTTTTAACTGCAAAAAGCCTGGGGTTCTCATAGAAATTCAAATGCAGAGTGTATCTGTATTAATAGTATAATTAATACAGATTAATTATAATCTGTATAATAATTATAATTAATTATAATCTGTATTAATAATTAATATCACGTATTTTAAAGATCTTTGGGCAGTATGTTCTAACTGCAAAGCTGAGAATTTTAAAGAATTAAGTTCATTCTCTAACATTATCTTATGCACGTTCACCCTCAGAAGTTTTTTGTTAGATGCTTGAAAATGCTTTGGTGTACCACGCATGACACTTGGCCGGGGAGACTTTTCCTGCATTTATGGAAGGACAAACGCGTTTCCAGCTCCAGGGAATGGAACCTGACACCAGCCTAGTGCTCCCTCTCCTGGCAACGGAACAAGGAACAGCCACTCCAGCCACGGGCCCCTCCAGGACAAGGAGAAAAAAGTGTCAGAACAATCCATCAGCAGGATTTTAACATTTCCAAGCATTCAGAAGTGGGCAACTATTCATATTATGAAAACTGAATGGTACAGCAAGGCTCTGTTGAAGTTGCTAAGAGAATTTTAACAGCTTCTTGATTAAGGAAACCTGAAGCCAACAGTTGTGGCCCTTCCGAAAATGTTTAACTATATTCATCCTCATTTTGCTCACTTTGTTTTCCCAATTTTCTTCAGCAGCTGATTTTCACAAACCAACATTTTGCTGCTTTAGGACTCCAATTAAAAACTCTTTAGCTAAAAGCTCATTTATTAAACCTCTGTAGACAACCACGAACATGTATGTACAGCAAGTTTACATGAAGGACGATGCTACAAAAGATACAGTGGCAATTAAAACAGACCCACATAAATAATTTATAAAAATACTTGAAATGGTGAAAATAGCACTGTAATCCCCAATTATTTTCCTCCAATTGCCAGGACTTTGATGTGGGAAATCTTAACATCAGACCTTTTTAAAAACATTCCGAATATATTAAACTTATCTACAGGATAATTAGCAAAATGTATAAAGTGTAGATTATTGTACAAAGGACAGATATTAAAAAAATCACCAATCCACCTGATACTCAAGGACAATAAAAATCTTTTCCAAAATAACGAACACCAAACCACAAACTCTGCATTTTAGAGTCTCGAGTATTGGCAAATAAAATGCTCTTAACAAATCAGCAGTCCTGTAATTCCTTAGTGGAAGCATGCAATTTGGGAAAATTCTACACTTTCTGGCTGCATTGCTGGTCCTGGTCAAGATGGAAACCTGCACTGACTTCAGTACCAAGGAAGAACAGGGCAGACCTGCATTTGTCAAGATTTTCTCTTTCCTGTAAGATGAGGGAGGTTATCTGAGTTTGTAAAACTGGTGGTGGGGGGGAAACAGAAGGGATTTGGACATAAGAAAACAAGAGACCAGTTAAGATTTAAGTCTTTTTCTTTTGCTGATTTCTTGGGGAATTTTTTAACAGGCTTCTTATCCGTAGATACACCCCTGTCGATTCTGCCATGTTTTCAAATTCGAATGGTGTGATGCCTGCAGCAAACTTGCTCATGTCAGGAACAAGTCCAGATCTTTTCACAGATGATCCAGTGCTTGTGGGCACTTTATTACCACCTGTGTTTTCCCCCTCATTAACCTCAGGGTTGGGGGCAGGCAGGGGAGCATCCAGCAGGCCTTCAGAAACTGCATTAGCAGGATTTTCCTGTAAGTCAAGCAAACTGTCCTCTGGATTCGGGCTGGTCACAGAACGTTCGTTTTCTGGGATCTGCTCACTGACGTCAGAAAACTCCGTTTCCACTGAGATCACTTTCTCAGGTGACCTGACTTCTGCAACAAGATCTGCTTCATTCCTGGCTGGTGACGATGTAAGGGAATTGCCAGTTAAAGGCGTGTCAGCAGGAAGATCAGAGTCACTGTTGGTGCTCTCCGCCTGCTCCAGAGCCGCCCAGATTAACCTCTGCTGCTCCTCCAGCTCTTCCAAGGTCAGAGTATCCTCATCCATGATTGAGTCCACTATTTTGGGCTGAGGACTTTCAGCGGAAGGGTTTGGTGGTGGAGCAGTCCTAGGGAGGGGAGAGTGGCTGGGGGTGGAAGGCTGAGGGGGTGTGAGTGGGGGTGTTCCTTGCGGCACAGGCGGAGGAGTGGAGACCGATGGAGATCCAGGTGGCAGCGGAGGCTGGAACTGGAAACTGTTGGGAGTTTGAGATCTCTGCGCCCCTTCCAGATCTAGAAGGAGATTAAAAGACACCTTTTAGAACCTGAAATCTGACCAGGACAAGATTCAAAGTGCCAATGTTCTGATTAACTACCAGATTTATGTCTTCTCATCCTTGGTTTTCAGCTGAGACAGAACGAACTTTATGAGGGTTTTCATATCCCCCAAAACTATGTTTTTTGAGATTTTAACTCTGCCAACCCTTCAAGGAAAAAAAATTACTCTTGAAGATATTAAGAACAAACTCATTCCACACTGAGACACATTGAAGGATTCCTCATAGCAGATTTCAAAAGGAAAGCCAGAAGTTTCTCCAGCTATTCCAACACAGAATCCTCCTCCGAGTCTGCCTCATTTTTAAGAAGCTGTAAGCTTGCAAATTTATGTTATTTCATCCAAAGATTTAGGGATTTGGGGGGTCTTCTTAACAGAAGTTTCTTCAGGATGCTCCTGAAGCAAAGAGATCAGAATTTTTGACATAACACTGCAATTGCTCTGAGCACACCTGAAACATCCTGCTTGGTACTGGAAGAGATGAAAACCAGCGTGGCAGCCACAGCAAATGCCACTGCAGTAGGACTCTGCTGGCCTCTGGCAGCTCTGACATTAGGTACCACCAGAATGACTCATAACACACCAGCTTCTCCTGTTAACTCTCACATTTCAATGCAGAGCAAGTTATTTTGAAAATAAAAGTTGAACCTAGGAAAAAAAAAATGCAGAATGACTATACCAGAGTCCAGGTCCATGTCAGCTGCTGCTATCTCTGAATTGTCTTCTCTTGGTCGTTTGGAATGATGAGATTTTGACTGAGGTGCAGCCCTTTTGTTGGTGGATTTTGGACTTGGCTGGGGAGAAATTATCCACAAAACCAAAAAGAATTAGTATTATACTGTACAGGGTAACATTTCCAGCTCTAAGAATTAAAGCAAATTTGTAACTGTACAATCATTTGGGGACCCAGTATGTAAATAGACATTGACATCTGAGGGATGCCATGGCTATGGAAACCAAGCTTCTCACTTTTTAGGGGAGTCTGGAACTTCTAGACTGTGTAAGTTCACAGCAAATTTTTTCCCAACTGTTTATAAATCATTGCACGACTGGGATCTGCTAATATGAAGTGAAATAATGGAATTCATTTTAAACACGAAGCCATTTTTTTGTTAAAACAGATAAGCCAGATCAGCATTTCACCCCCACTGTCAATAAAAAGTTGTGACCCCTCATGCAGAAAGAAGATACAAGCAAGAGATCATCATGACCTACACTAACTAAAAGACAACATTGTTTTTCTTAATAACGAGGAGATATATTCACCTCCTGATAATTAGAAAGGTAGTGAGCAAAAACATCCTTCTGCTGAGATGGTTGCATGGGGATGGAACCAAACATCTGCCATTCCTACAGCAAAAAGGGAAAAAAAAAGAGAAATCGTGCTGCATACGGTTGGTTAGAAACAGAACTTTGGTTAATAATACTGAAGGAAAAAAACACATTTTGAGGCCACTAAGTGGACAAATGCAAAGGTGTAAATGCACAAGTGCTTCTTTTTAATGCACAGGCATTAAGATCAGTGATGGAATTCACTGACAGCAGGTTAAAATGCTTTTGAGGATAAAAGTGCAGCACTCCCATTTCTTGTGTGCTCTGTGCTTAAGCGGGCACCCACTGTGGGCCTCCTGACTTGTTTAATTCCAGTTGTAACAAAGCTTTGCAGAAGTTGTGCACTGAGCTGATGTAAATTTTTGTGATTAAAATGACATTTATGGGAACACCCACAGCGATTTTCATATTCCAAGAACATTCAGGAATTTTACATGTATTGAAAAAACAGCCATTCATGTGTGAGGTTTTGTGTTTAAAAAACAGCTAGCTGTCCTTCCAGGCTCCTGTTGGGCTCAGAATGGGAATAATCCCCACAGAAGCACTGCCAGACCCTAGCACAAGAATCCCAAGTATCAGTTAGACGGACATCCCGTTAATTACAACCCCCAGCCCCAAACCGAGGGCTCAAAAAGAAGAGACTGTTGGAAGGAAATTGTCAGATGCAGAATACAAAACATTAACTCTTGGCTAAAAGCAACTACTGTCACTCAGAACGTTGTTGAAAAGGCAGAGACCAGCTACTCACATCTGGGATCCCACTGGGAGTGGATATATTAAAGCCTGGATAATTTACCAACTTAGACACATCGTAAGTGATACGTTTGGGTTGGGGAGAGCCCTCATCTTCTCCTTCAACATCACCTGTAATGGAATATAACTATTATTGATGTTAATTAAGAACACCACTGGAAAAAAAAAACCAGGATTTAAGAGCAGGGGTTTGGAATGTAAGTATTGACAGAAGGTTTTGAAATCCACAGAGGCACTAACAGTGACCAAATCCATCAGATATATGCAGGAAGCCTCCCCAGAAACCAGATGGATATTCCTCCACAACTGCTCTTCACATACCATTGTTACCCTCAGAATTTGTCATCAGGACTGTTCTGAAATGCAGCATAAACGTTGGTCATTAGCAAAAAGCTGTTAAATTACTTAAGTTGGGTTCTAAGAAATGTGTTGTTTGCTTGCTGGTGGTTTTGTTCCTATGTAAGAGTAAGTTACTGAGTATTATGGCTTCTTTCATAAAATGTAAGAGAAAAAGGGAGAGGAAATTGGACAAAAAGAGATTTGCATTTCACAGAACTCCAGGTTCCAACAGTGAAATCCCACTGACAGCCTCCATCTCTGCAATGCAGCCACTATGGAATTCGTTTCATAGTTACATCGTAGCTGATAAAAAGATGTATTTTCACATGAATAACGAGACTGGATTTGCAACTTCCCCGAGGAAGACGAGGTTTACAAACCAGTTACTTTATTGTCTCCTGAGGAGAGTGCAGCCAGCACACGACCTCATCCAGAAACTGCACTGCAGCCCCACACTGCTCACCTTTGCCATCATACAGAGCCAGCCCCGAGTGCTCCATCTCGGCCTCCTTGAGCCAGCCCGGGGGGTACCCCAGCTGCCGCATGCGGTAAATGAACGGGGGCAGGCTCTTGTCCGTCACACCGAGGGCATCCTGAAGGACCCCGCTGAGTCAAGAAAACAAACAGAGAACAAAACGTCAGCCAGAAAAATCCCCAGCTGGAGACAAAAGGTTATAAACATTTCGAGGAGTTTTCAGCTGTCAAGGTAAAACAGCTGAGTTTTAGCTCAAAGTCTGCTGCATTTCAATCCCAGATGTAACAACTCTAGACTGGAAACAGCTGATACCAAATACAACTTTCTGCCTCGCTGAGATGCTTAAACCCTTTACTGGATTTAATTCTACACCAAGAATAACCTACTTGACCTGATACTTCTGACTCATGGCCTTGACTGCAGCTATCAACAGGAAGGGTGGACCTTGACACTGAATTTACTGGTGATTTTTTTGGAGACTGCCACACAATACCATGGTTTCTTTAAACGTTTTGAATAGAGAGGAAGGGACACTCAAAGCTCAAAATTTGCAGACTTTGGAATGTATTTTTAGTAGGAACATAATAAATTTGCAATTTGAGAAGTCGAAGAGTAATATTTAGCTCCCTGCATTAGGGAAAGGGTAGGACTATCAAGCTAGTAGTGAATTTTCATTTGAAAAATATCTCTGCAATTTATGAACAAAATTCTATGTAGCAAATTCAAACATAATACACTCATAGTTAAGAGCAACAGGTGGACTTAATATCTGGCAATTAACATCTCTCCAAAGGTAGAAGAGGTATTCCAGAAAAGCAGTGCAACAGCAAATGGAAAGAAAAGAGATACCTAATTACTCCTGGCTTAAATTTTCCAAACCTCTCTTCTACTTCTTCTGCATGGTAACGCTGCTGAAAATTCTGATTGCTCGAATCACCACAAGCTTCCAAAAACTCCTTTCTCTTCTCATTTATACGAGCTGCATTTCGTGGCTTAAAGATAATACAATGGGGAAGTTCAGAGTTGGACAACTCACAATTTATGCACTCCTTCACCCAACATAAAGCTTGGAGAGCAGCAGTCTTTGGAATACTGGTGACTTTACCTTTGGGCAGTCTTTCATTTGATGGTCTTCAGAACCACAATTGAAACAATGAGGTTTGGGCCTGCTTGAAAAATGCACAACAAATTAAACCCGGAAACAACTATGCAATGTTAAAAACACTTATTTTCATTCTTGACAGAGTTTAAGGTTTAGACTTGAGAAAGACAAAAACAAAATCATTGACTGCTGATGTCATGTGCTGTCTTCTGCTTCTCTTAAACTTATGTCAGTCCTTAAATAGAGAATATTGCTGCTCTCACAGTGCTAAGAACAACACGGGAAATGAGGGAAGGGCAGAGGGAAACAGGAAATGCTATCACCAGAGGTCTGATCCTTTTCACACTACTGGGAATCAGCCACCAGCACACACAAACAGCAGAGCAGGCCCATTTCTTTGGAAAGTCCTGGCCCCCAGTTCCAAGGAATGCATTTTGTGAAACTGCACGGAAAACCTGGAACGGAACTGCAGCTGGCTTCAACTTAAACCCTCCTCGTAAACTCCCACCTTGGCAAGAAACATTAGCAATATTACTGGGGTGAAATACCGAGATTTCAGAGGAAGATTTATTTTCTGAACATTCATTTTTACTGAATTAGGACGGGAACAGAAGTGGAGACAAAAAGCGTGGCACAAAACGTGTGTCCAAGGTAACTCCAGCTGGAAACTGAACTCCCTTCACTTCTGACCTCCCACAAAAACGACACTGATCAACTCTCAGATCAGTCTGTCTTAAAAATCTATCAAGTCAGTCAGACAGGAGTTGTTCTACACAACAGTAACCACGACACAACACCAGTGCAAGGACGACAAACCAATCACTAAAAAGACAAGAACCAGAATTAAGTATAAAAATGCAGGAAGTTTTTACACACTGGCTTCGGGCCCTTCCTAAAGAAAGTCAATAGAAGAACAGACCCACTGACTGCAAAGCTCAGCTCTGGTTTCTTTAATTCAAACTCAGTGCTCGAGTATGTCCAAGGGTTTATTAACTGGGCAATAATCACAGAGTGCATCTGAACTTTTCAGCTCAAAACCTTATATTGAAGAATAATACAAACCTTTTGGGTTTTACTTGTATTTCTTGTCCATCTAGGGAGAGAATCTGGCTGAAAACTTGCTGATATCTTTAGATTTCAATAAGGAACTGCTACTGGATGAAGCAAAATTTCAATTTTGTTTAAAATATCAATGAAAACTTAATAGTGCTTTGAGTAGAACACTGACTCATCTGCATTAAGTTACAAATGGGTCCTTGATATGAAATCCTGAGTATACACTATAAAATGATATCTACTATAAACTATTTGCTAAGATGAGCTTATGATGTTTCCTCCTACAAATTTCTGCCCAATACTTCCTCAGCACTTGCTACAACTACAACCCTCTTGTTTCCAGGCAGAAATTTCCAGATAATAACTCCGAAATGCTTCACAGCAATCTTATCAAACCACATTTTGACAGAGGTCCAAAATGACAGGTTCACTGAGAGCAGACCTTTGGTCATTTAGAAGCCAGTGCCTGATGAGCCATTTCACTCAGAACCAGTTCAGCCACACCTCACTTGGCATTTTAGGAGAAATTCCCATTAGGCATCTGCCCCCTTCATCCAGAGGCTGGGAGATTGTAAATTTATGTTCAGATCCAAGTAATTTTTTAACACTCTAGGACATGACCTTGATTACAAGTTTAAGAACTGGGAATTGCAGAAATGAACTCTGAAATGGGTTCTTGTCCTGAGTCTTTCCAGGACAGAAGCAACACTGGAAAACTGGGGAGATGATGTGACTTGAGAAATGTCTTGTCCAATTTCTTTTGTCATGGAAGACTTCAATATTAAAAAACATTTCAACATTTTCCAACGTTTTTCAGCATTTCCCTCAATTCCACTTTTCAAACACTGGCTTTAATAAACAGTAAAGAAGCAACTTTAAAATGGATGCATGTTAAGAGCATTCCGTAATTTAATTTTAATAAAAGACTTTCCCTCTGGCTCCCACATTTGGAAAAAACCATTTTGAGTTTGCCAAACCCTTTTCTTTTCCCAAAGAGCAGATTTTACAGAGGGAGAATACTTAGTCAATCTACAACAAGCTGTCATTCCAAATCTGATTAGGGACTGGCCCAGGAAATTCCTAAATTCCCAAGATGTATTTATGGGGATAAGGCATTCACTCTCAGAATAGCAATCAGCAAGCCAATTATATCAAAATACTCATTTGTTTTGAGTAAAAAAGCCATTAATGACTCATTAAAGCATCCCATCTCTAACGATTAATATGGTTTTGACAGAAACACACCATCCACTGAAGAGAATTTGAGTTCAATTTACCCACTGGAATTCTTTGGATTTGACAAACGGAAAAAAGAAACGTGTTTTAGCAAACAGGATACTTAGGTATTTCCCATCCTTCTGTCAGCTGTGGATTCTCATTTAAAATAGGCTGTCCCAGTTTATCGAGACAAAAATTGGTAAAATACAGAACACTTCCTACAACCTGCAGAAAAAAAGTCAGAGAATTGTCAGAAATGTGTCAGTATTTAGGTGAGATTGGTAGCATTTCTACAAATTTACACTGCTTGAAATACTTCCAGTTTTCTTTCCCCACTCTCTAAGAATTTACAATTAATACAAGCCCACACCTGCACACCTGTAAGGTTTTTTGCACTGATGTAGCCAAAACATGCTGAATTTAAATCTCATTTATCAGCGTAACAGCAGTTAACAGATCTTATTTTAATGGCAGTGTACACTGAACGTGGAGAATGAAGAGTCAGACCTACCCTGGCAGAACACAGTCAAAAACTTACACTGAAAGCTTCTTTCACTTTTTTAGCAGAACTCGAGCTGGCTCCTTTACAATCCTCTTCCAAAACAACACTGGAGGGCTGACAGGGAAAGCAGAAATAAAAATAATTCATTTAAATCCACCGAGCTCCTGAATTAGTGATGTAAAAGGCGTGAGAAGGTGGGGGTCAGCTTCTGTCCTTTCCCCAGCAGTAGGGTGGAGATGTGCACATTAATCACGGAGCTTTCCACGGTCCCAAGCACGACACAGCTCCCTTCGAATGCTTTCTCTGAGGAGAAAGACACTGCAGAATAACATTTTGCTCCTCATCAGAAAAAAAGCTAAGGGAAAGATGGAGAGAAATGTGCCATTTCACCCTTGTACTCAAAAGTGAATGCTGAGTAAGAATCAAAATTCTAAACTAGGAGGAGAAAGTGTAAATTCACAGGTTCTGTTGTTCATCTGTTTTCTTATATAAACTAGAGCTGGGCCAAATACTATCAGAAGAGGACGCATTAAGCTCTCTTCTTAATTATTTAAGCCAACTTATTAATTTTTTTTCACTGAAATTTCACTAGGGACAATTTTCAAGAAGCATTTTCACGGGCAGAAAGGATCTTTCCTTTGTCCTGGGCTCTATTTTTTGGAAAAAAGGATTTACAACATTTGTTTGACAACTACTTGATTTGATTTTTGGTACATTTAACAGTGCAGTATTTCAATATTCCCATTACAGAGATAGAGGAGAAGAAGCATCTTGTAAAAATTTGATTTTTAAAGTACCTGTGGCTTGGCATTCAAGTGTGATTTTTCTTGTTCACATTTCTTCTGCTCTTCGTATTTTTGAACTAAACTACAAATAAAATCTTCAATTTCTTGATGATACCGCCTGGGACGGAACAAAGTACAGAGAGATGAAGACGTGAGCAAGGCTGAAACAAAGGGCAGATGTCTCTTTTCTCAAGCATTTATCATTCACTAAATAACTTAGAAAAGGGGAAAATCCAATTCTTTTTTGTCCCCCCCAAACCCCCACCAACACAAATGCAATCTGATATTAGAGAGCACCCGAGCGTGGCAAAAAATCAACTCAGAGGCAAGGAAAGATTAATTTCTTATATTTTCCCCGCAACATTCCTGAAATTCAAACGGCTTTCCAGACTCACTGCACATTCCTGGAAGTCACCCTTTGTGTCATGATAAAACCAGATATTGCTAATGAAAGCAGCAGAACTCCTGTCATAGTGCCCATTATCCTTCCTCCCCTTCAAGCTTCAGTAGTTTATGTTATTGAATAATATCCATATCCACCCTTTGGGCACAACACTATTATTTCCAAAAAACCAAAAGAAGCCTCCATTTCCTGTCAGGATTGTTTTTTCTTGAAAATACTTACTTAGTAATGACATTGTTCATAAATAAAATCTGCAACAGAGGTCCATCAACTTTGGGGTTTTCCACTGAGATTCCACTAGAACAGCACAGAACACAGACAATGGGTACAGCAAATATTCCCCACCAGTTTTAGCACACAGCTGAGTCTGGGCCCCACAACCCCACAGAGGGAGGAAGGTTTGGTCAGTAATACAAAATCTGTCCTTTTAAGAAGTTCCTATCCCTTAAGCAGAAATTATCCTCTTGAGCAAAGCAGGTCGGCTGGAAGGAGAACCAAACACTCCCCACACTACAGAAATACCTAAATTCTGTATGAACAGAATTCTCTTCCTGCCCTTCTAACTTCAATAAACTTCTACAATCTTCTAACTCAGATTTTTTCAAGCATTTGAATGTAATTTTTGCTCACTGCTGAACTTTACATTAAAACTATTTCCCTGAAGACCAAGTGAGTTTCACAAAACAGATACACACAAATAAATAGAGTTACAACAACACCAACCGAGTTCCTGATATTCAACTCCAAAAGACTTTTCAGGAACTGGAATGGCATTTTAGAAGCCTAAAACTTGACCAGGAATTGGGACATGGAAACAAGAGGTGGCCGATTGTTACCTCAGGCAACTTTTATCTTCGTTAACTCTATATATACACACATAAACAAATATATTATTTCTGTATAAATCATACAATGTTTTAAGACAGCATTAACATACCTAGGACGAGTCAGAATTCTCAGCTTCCTTTTCAGTTCCTGATGTTAACTTGTTGTTAAGGAATATGATTTTCTTTGGAAGACACAAACCCAGACCCAACGCAAACAAGAAAACACCGAGCAAGAATTTCACAGAACAACAAACAGAGTTTCAGTTCTTCCTTTTCACTACACGGGGGATTATTTACAAATCCACCTGTTGCTGAAGAAACACAATAAAATGAAAACAAACAAACAAAAAGAGAGGACCAGCTGTGACAGTCCAAATAGTGCCATTCATTATATGCAATGGCTGTATTAACAAACTTACAGTATTTTATTTTAAAAATCTACACTCATCACGAAAAGAAAGGCAACAGTAGTACACACGCACTTGAGAGTGGGAAATAAACTATAACACATTTCAGGTTCCATTCTGCAGCAGTGGCACACCCAAAAACCCTTCAGGGAACGTGTCACAATTCAACAATTTGAAAAGATTTGGAGCTGCGTTAAAATGGCTTGTCAAAGTGAGCACACGGGTGTTTGCTTTCCCTGGGAAGGCAGGAATTCAGAGAGAGCCGTTTCAACAGCCATCCCCGCATCCCAGGGCGGAGCCGCCTCCTGAGGTGGGGCCGGCGCGCGCCCGGCCGCTCCGAGCACGAAAGTTTCTGTGGAAAAGTGCTCTGAGGAAGGGTGGGAGCACCAGACCCGGCTCGCCCTCCCCACCCAGCTCAGTATTCTCCCGCTTCGGAACGTGCCCGCCCTCCGGCGGAGACCAAGGGTTCCTTCCCGCAGACCCCCGGGGAGGAGCCGGAGCCCACCGTGAGGGCCGGGACCGGCTGGCCCGGAAGGGAACCGGCGGCAGCGGCGCGCCCGCCTTCCCCCGCCCCGGCGCGGGCCCTGCCTCTCCCGCCAGGATATTCTCCGCCCGAAGCCGCTGCACCGTCTCGTCGCGGTCGCGCAGCCGCTCGTAGAGCTGCAGCAGCGGGTCCGGCTCTTCGAGGGCGGGCGGCGAGGGCGGCCCGGGCTCGCCCTCCAGCTGCCCGAAGAGCTCGCGGTCCCCGAAGTCCACCTCCGCCGCCATCTTGGCCGCCGCAGGAAGGGCGGGGCGGGGGGCAAAGGGCGGCGGGAAGCGCGGGGCTGGCGAGACGGCGCACGTCACGGACTACAACTCCCAGCATGCACCGGGGCGGCGAGCCACATAGGCGGTCGGTGGCGTGGCGCGGCGCACGCTGGGAGCTGTAGGCGGCGAGGGGCAGAGCCAGCCCGGCGGCGTTTGTCGTACTCACAAGGGAGGACGTGCTCCCGCCTCCAGAGCCAGCATCGCTCGCCGTTTGGGAGTTCTGTCCCTCTCCTGACAAGGGGTCAGAGGTGGAGAGAGATGAGGCAGCGGCAGCGCGCAGGTCAAGAGTATCTGAAGAAGGGTGTCTGCAGTAAGACACTGCAATAGTTTAGGCAAACCCTACTTCAAAAGAACCAAAGCAAAACCTCCTGAAGTTTTCCCTTCTCTTAACTGGCTTATAGGAGTTTGGCCCAAAAGACAAATTACCATATGACCTTAGAGAAAAAAAAGTCTTTATTATTAACCAGTTTCTTTGCACTGGATTATGTGCCTATTGGCCCAGACCGCTAAATAACATCTACACAATGTTTCTTTCATGTTTCAAGAATTGAAAATAACTGTACAAGGTTAAAGTACAAAAGTACACAAGACAGTGGACACGAAATATCCATGTATGAGTTTATCCCATCTGCTGCTTGGTTTGAAAAGTAGAACTTTAACTAAAAAATACTGTCCTCCTCTAGCTCTGTCAAGTTTAATGGAAGTGGGTATAACCTGATTACAACACTAACACCAGTATCACTAATCTGATATTTACAAAAAAAATTGTATTTTTCAATAAATTAAAGTCAATGCAACACCCATGCAAGCTAGAATGCCAGCTTTTTGGTGAACAAGGACCCAACATGTGAACAAGAACCTTCCACAGTCCCAAACTTCAAAACAGCCTCTTTTTTTGTTGGTTTTTTTTTTTTTTTTTTCAAACTGCATCCATTCCTCGCATGGAAGATGTGAACCCCAATCCCATTCCTCTTTGCGTGTGAGTCTGTGATCTTGCCATTTCATACTGTGCATCCAGATTTCTGAACACCTCTTCCTGCTGCTTCAGTGTTTTGTAACTCTCTTCATCCACCGAACTGCAGCCAGCTTCATCCTCGCTCTGGAAATGGAACACAAACATCAGCTCTGGGTGAGTGGGGGCTCACCAATTCCTACAACAGTAAGAATTCGAGCTTTTGGGTTTATTGCTGCAGCGTTCTAGGGCAGATTTGCTCTGTCAAGAAACACACAGGCCTTCACCCAGCTGCTTTTTGAATTACATTCAGATTTAGATGCTGTTTCTGAACTTACTGAATAGTTAAAAGCTCTTAACTACATCAGGTTATCTTAAAATCTTCACTAGCTAAGGTATGCCAAAATAAAAAGAGAAATCACTATCCTGCAATTAATAAACTTAATTACATATTCAGAATTCCTTACCTTAATGCCCATCAGTTTTCTGAATTTGACATTTTGGTCCTTGTTTCCAAAATTTAGCTTTTCCCATATTTCTGCAGACTGTGATTTATCCTGTTCAGGTTAAAAAAAAAAAAAAAAAAGATGTGTCACCTTTTTACGTAAGATTCCATTAATAGCACAACAGAGCAGCAAGCAAAGAAACAGTGCTGAAGACAAACCCATTCTGTACCAAAACTGCAAGTAAAAGCTTTCCAAGTCTGACATTCCTCCTGCAGCATCCTCACAGCTCTTTGTGAGGGAACTCTACCTAACCATGCTGTTCAAAACAGGTATGTTCCTTCCTTGGGCATTTCCAAGGGTCTGGAAGCTTGGTTGGAATTCAGGCTTAAGGTCAATTGCGGGCAATTAATCAATATACAGCACAATTCAGGAAGAACTGGCCAGAGAGCTCTCAGGGTTCTCCTGCCCTCCCTTTTGTCTCCCACCATTGCCATGGGAACTGGTTTGTTTTTCCCATCTTAGGGAACCATCTGTGAAAAGGTAAGGGAGCTCGTTATGTAACTGCTGCATGATGCAAACCAGCCTAACCAACACATCAATACCAGAGTAACAAAAGCCAAAATACAAATATTAAAGTGGTCATTTTTTCCACAATATCAGCAGGCAAAAGCTCTACTGAAATCCAGCAACTTTTTGAAACAGCAACTGCCACAGGTGCCTTTCTTACTTCACTAACTGCAAAAGCATTTGACTCAGCGCAAAAGCCTGAAGGCTCATTTGTATCCATGACTTTTGTTAGGGGTAATATTGCCTAACAAAACATTACTCTGCTCCTGAAAAGTTACCAGCAAGGTCGAGAGACTTGTCTTTGAAATCTGCAACTGGAGAGGACACAACCACCAAATGAGAACTCTCCACAGTCCCACAAAGGAGAGGTCAGTTGCAGACTCCGTACCTTGGCCTTCCCTTCCCAGTAAGGGGAGCCCATCTGGACCTCATGTTCAGCTGCAAGTTGTAGGCAAACTGACAAAAGTGACACTAAGAGCCAACTATACCTCTGAAGCTTTATGACATTCGGAGTTTCCTTGACTCTTGTGTCACAACTATTTATCACTGAAGGACTAATTATCTTAGTCCTTTCACTCCTACATCACGGAATATTCTGAGCTGGAAGGGACCCACAAGGATCAAAGCCCAACTCTTGGTTTTACCGAAGTTTTACCTCAGGCTGATATTAAAACTTGCTAACAGGTATGAAAGCAATTGTGCTGGAAATAACATTAATCAGCAGCCTTAAACTGAGTGCAAGATATTCCCAAACAAGAGTATGAAGGTAAGAAAAGCCAACTTTACCCCTTCCTTTTTGCCTTGCCAAAGCATCTTCCGCTTCTTCTCTTGCTCAGCAAACTTCATGGGGTTCACTGCTGCTGGGTTGTAATAGCTGGGCACAGCTATGCCAGTCTCTGCCAGGGCCTTGGCCTGCAGCGCTGCCATCTGAGCTGCCATGGCGATCTGAGGGGTCACTTGTGTCCCCGACGCCAGCAGAGCAGCGACGTTGATGACGGAGCCTCCCGTGGCTGCAGCCGCTGAGGAACAAAGGGAACTTGCTAGAAATAACTTCAGACCTTGGGGAAAAAGCCCAACACACACACAAAACCCAACCACCAACCTGCCCCAGAACCAAACAAAAAAGCCAAACCCCTCAAACACTTCCCTTCAATACAAGTCGGAAGTGCACAAATAACCAATGCATGATGAAATAAATATGTGATTTCTCAATTAAGGAACACGTCTCCAGCAGTTTTAGTAAATGAGAACCAGAAGTGAAAAGAATGTACCTGATGGTTCTAAATAGCCCTCTGAGCAAGTAGCAGCCCAGTGGCCATCATGGAATCATTTAACAGCCTAACGTACAACATTTTTCTTGTACACTCCGCAAGTAATAATTTTGTTTTAATTTTGTTTTTTTTTAACCATTCCTAGTTCCTGCTGCGGTTCTTATTAACAATTACATAAAGACAACCTGCCCATCTGTCAGATAAGACTGCAACACTCCTGTAATATAAGCTTACTCTACCTTCCACTCACACTGCTATTCACAATTTATCTAATACGCATGGACTACCTGCAGCCATTTCCTGTTGCTTCTGTTTTTCAACCATTTCTTTCTCTCTCTGTTCTTGCAGTTTCTTTGCTCTTTCCAGCCTAGAGATACATGAAAATAAAAATATTTAGACACGCAAAATCAACATCAGGAGCCTACTGATGTCACATATCATTAAAATCACCACAATTTCTGACCTTCTGGCTAAGGCTTCCTGTGCATCCATAGCTGTGTTCCGTCCCCGGAAAGGCGGAGGGCTCGGACTCCGGCTGTGGCTCCTGCTGAACCTTCGGGGCTTTTCAATTCTTTTCTTTCGCTCTCTGTAACAAAATTTAACAGTTGCTAAAACAATGAAGGTACACATGCAGCTTAACAGTTCATAAAGTATTTGATGGTAACACTGGACATTTGCTTTATGATTAATTTGGAGCTCTCAAGGAAAGCTTTCAGAGAGTTTATACAACGGTCGCCTTGTAGCAACACAGCTGTACCAGAATGCACAACTCTGGGTGTTCATTTACCCTCTCATACTTAGTGCTCAGAACAAACTCATCCGCTCTAGAGGTTCTAAATCCTGAGGAAAATTATCTAATTTCTGGTAAAGTCAACTGCAAGAGAAGTTGAATGACTCAAGCTAGAAGAATGCTTTAAAACTGTAAGAGACCTCCAAGCACTGTAATTATGTTAATCAGGAGTACTTTGAAGAGGCCCAATTTAAGAAGTGGAATAGTACTTCAGGAAATTACTGTTACTGTCCCCTCTGTATACTCTTCCCTAAATGTGCTTTGAGGGAGTCTACTAAGCTGAACATGTGATTTGTCTTGGGTTTCTCTTGGGAGGAGAACTCTGAAGCATGAATTACCTGGAGCCTGACCATCTGAAAAGGACCCAGTTAAAATGTATTTTTAAGCAAAATACCAAAATATTCAGTTCAACTCTTCTTTACTAACCTTCTCCCCACCTCCTTCCAAGCAGGAGTCATTCTTAGGACATCTATATCTAATCCCATCTGAACAACAGCTACTCAAAATACACATAAGAAGTGCTATTAGCACTCCTCTGTGCCAGGATCATCAGTATCTACAGTACAAGAGAGTGGGTTTATCCCAGTTTAAAAAGCTTCTGACACTGGTGTTTCAAACAAACAAGTCACAGACACTGGGAGTGTTCAACGAAGCTCAATTTACAGGCGCTATCACTCACACTTTTCCCAGATTTGCCATAACCAGTAAGTTCAGATGCACAAAGGTGTTTCTGCAATTTTTTAACTTTAATGTTATTATCACTTGGGGTAACAGCTAACTGGGGATAACGGCTAACTTGACAACAGCCACTTCCCATGGCATGCAGATATACTCCTTCTTCTGTTTGCAACCTGGGCAGCATCTACAAACATCATGAAATGCAGACTGAAGTTACAAAAAGATCCTTGTTTACATGACAAATCTGGTAGAATACAAAGGAGGCAAGACTTATCTTTTCAGGGAAGATGACAAGATGCAGATTCAGGCACTGGGAAGTGACAGATCTGCACTCCTGAGATAAGATGTAATGCATGTTTCAAAGATACCTTCATTTTTCCCGTGCTGACTATTGTTGTTTGGTCTTGTCTTTGGTCTGATGCTTTATTGCACTGGTAAACATCAAGGAAATAAATATTTGAGCTTTTGGTATCGAAGTATTTCCATTTGAAACAAGCAGCTGGTGTCATGTTTTCCACCTAGCATTTAATCAGAGCCACACCACTAAAAAACTGCCAGGAGGTTCTACAAACTCACAAAGCAAGATTGGTTTAAATGCCTGTGAGGCATGAAAATCTGAGTTTGAGATTATGCAAAGAATCATCAAGAGAAGGTCAAGCTCTGCTATTTACAAATGCTTCTGTCACAGCCTGCTCACCGTAACACAACAAATAGTGGATGTCAGGAATGAGGGAATTCCTTTCACGGGGGAGTTTTAACAGAGTAGATTTGCACATCGTGTTTCTCTGGCTTGTGCAGTTTGCCTTGAGGATTGGCCTGTAAGTCACCTTCTTTTCCGGGCTTTGTCTGAGCCCTGAACTTGATTAAGTGTTCTAGCTCCAGATAAAAAAGACTTACGCCTCATTTACGTCCATTCTCTAGGATTTGCCAGATACTAAGAGTACTTAAAAGAAAAGGATTCTTGCAGTATGTCCACCAGTATCCCACAAGGCCTGTTTCCAGTGGGAGAAAATTCCTAAGCTATGACTATCCCTTACTTTTTCTTCCCACATTTGATGTTCTGTTTCAGGTAATTTGAATTCCACTGCCGAAGCCAAAATCTATTCTGCGATATGAAGTTTTTATGGAGCCATTAAATACAACGTTCAAAGTGACTTTTAAAAACAGTAAGTGCACATTATCTACAGTAACTGGCAAAAATGGGGAGCCGAAGCCTTGCACAACGTGCTGAATGTGGCTTAAACACCATTAAATGCAAGTAACATGTACCAACTGCAGACCCAGCTCTACTCACCCCAGCTCAATGTTTGGTAGAAAGTGCATATCAAAAATATGACACAAACCATGTAATTCAACTACTTCTTCAGAAAGATAAGTCTTCTGAACAGTTTCACAAGGGATGCTGTAGCATTACACGAGTGTGATTGTTAAGACTCCAAGGTTCCACTGTAATGTTGAGTAGTCATAACCAGTCATAGGGCAATTTAAAATATTCTGGTGAAAACACACTAAGAGAACTGGAACACTGTCAACACTTTCTTGGAGCTCTGCAGGGACACTGATTTTCATTCAAACTACTTTCAACAAAACATCTGTAGCAGTCATTAAGTCGTATTTCAGCTTCACCACTGAGAAAATCCTACAGGGCATTAAGAACGCAAAGGTGATACAGAGACTCAGAACTCTACACCAAAATACTGAATGCATTATCAGTATTGAAAAACATTAACTTCTATGCAGTAATGAAAGTATCAACTCCAGCATATCCTAGGTGAGGTATGGAATCTCAACTCTTGTCACAGACCCAGACCAAGCCAAGATCAAGTGCTTCTAGAATTTAAGGAAGAAATCAAAGCACTCAAGGGAGAACAATTAATGCAATAAATATTCTCAAGCTGAACTTGACAAAGAGGAGCTGGTAATCACTAACACTGAAGAGTACATTCACATCAGAAATAATCCATCTGAACCAAACTTTACCTTAACACCACACCAACTACCACTTCACAGAAAAATTATATTCACTTTGTGGAGCTGATCAGAATTAGTTTCTGATCTGTGTATCTGCTCTGACAGACAGTGATTCCCAGTTAAACTTTCCTTTTCTCATAGGTACACAAACTGAAGGGATAAATACACCAGTATGCCAACCACACTACGTTATCAGACACAGGGAAAGGGTCACCTGTATCTTATTCTTCAGTTCTTCCCACTTCAATAATACTGCTAACAAGAAGTCACACTATGAAAAGCCAAGACTTTGAGGCATTTCAGCTGTCTGGGGCAAATGTCTCTGTAAGACTAAGCAAGCCATCTAGTCCTGAACTCACTCTCTCAGTACAGCTGCGAAAAAGCCACATTTAGCTGCACCGAACGGACATTAAGTGGCAAACCCATCACATCAGCCCACCACACAATGTTCAACCAAACATCACCAAGTATATGAAAGGCAACACTTACCTGCTTCTGCTCCTAGTTCTGCTTTTACTTCTACTTCTATGTCTGTGTCTAGATCTTGATCTAGAGCGAGATCTGATCCGTCGCTTTCTCTCTCTGCTGCGAGACCGGGATTTTTTCCTATCACGACTTCTACTACGATGACGTCTGAAACACACGCCCCGAATTCTTATACATATTCTTGTGTTCAAATGCAGTTTGTACTTAAGGACTTACACACGGGTTTGTCACCACAGGGCAAAATGCACCAGGCAGAGTGGGGAGACTGCAAGTTACACATGGAAATTCTCATGACTAGTATAGGTTAAGCTGTAGGTCTAAGAGATGAAATGGGAGAGGAACCAAACCCCACCACCAGCCACAACTGAGCTGCACAGTTTATGTAAGTAACCATATTCATCAACACTACTGTTTCTAGTTCTTCATTAAAGTGTACATCTCAAAACAAATATAAAGCCAAATTAATCTGATGTAGGAGTCCTAAAACCAAGGTAACAAAACTCTGCTCCTCTCCATGGTATTCCAAGACCTTTGGGAAGAGATGCCCAGATTCCAGCCTGTGAGTCACATGCAGTCCCTCAGCCTGTCATTAGCCAAAGTTTGCTCCTTGCTACCCTGTTTGTTGCAGATCCCTCAGCTAACCAAGGGAGTTCTACTGGCAGCAGCCTGTTTGTCCCAGGCACTTTTCCTACTCTCAGAGCACGCTGGTTGGGCTACCAGGCAAGGAGAATTGGCCAGCACTCCCACTGAGGAAGCTCAGGATCTAGGAGGTGAAGATCCAGGCTGCTGCTAAGGTGTATTTGCTTTCCTGTCCCTGACAATAGGGTACATTTAATACTGTTTGGTATTTTCCATTCCAATTATAAACGTGAGACACATCCCTACATAAAGGCTGAGAGCTATTTCGTACTTTTATTTCGAACCGATCTGCAAAAAAACTATCTGCAAATGCACTACCCAGTGAAAACTGAAAACATGCAATATAAACTGAGGCTTTACACTAGGTCAGGAATGGAACTCAGCTGTACTTCAGCAGTCCACAATAATTCCAAACATGGCTTTTGGAAATGCACTCACACAGTAATCACATGTAACAACTTACCTTTCCCGAGACCTGGATCGTGAATGACTCCTGCCTCTGGATGACTTTCTCTCTTTGCGTTTATGCCTCTCCTCACCATTTTCAGATGAATTTAGGCTATCTCTTCCCTTGTCAGAAGAATGCTCTTTGTCATTGTGGTCTTCAGATTTGTGCTTCTTGGAGGACTTCTCTTTGGATTCATGTCTTCTTGCCTGTTTTAAGAAGAAGTTGGTTCTTTCAGGAAAATAGTGCAACAAAGAGAGTTAGTATGGGTATCAGAAGATAAAAATGCTAAGTTGTGATGCAACATTAGTAACCTTAGGAGTGTGACTCAATCATGAGCCACGGCTGCTTTACCTAATGCCACCAACTACCCAAAGTTGCAAATGTACACTATCATTTTTCCCCTTTTCCCTCCTCCCACTGTCTATAAAGGATTTTTAAGGTATCCATCAAGGTATCTTTACAGTGCTTCCATATAAGACTTGCAGCATTGTAACAAAAAACCTGTAATTTTCAGTTTTTGTCTCCATTCCAAGCACATAAGTACCTATCTTAAAGAACCTGGCAATTTATGAATACGCATATATAAACACAGTTGCAGTGACTATTTAATATTTGCCTAAGCCTTCCATGTAGAAAGTTACTAAAATCCACACGTAGTTGCAGACACACTATTTTGCTTTTAGAACTAAAAGAAATCTTCTAGTCATCACTGGGTAATTATTTTTTAGAGCAAAACCCTCTTCACTAACTTCCAACAGTTTTTACAAAGCAAAGTGAATTTACATGGCTGACATCCCATTTTTAGTATTTCAAACGAACATGCATCACTCAGACTTCCCACAGTAGTTTTAAATTACAGATATGCTGCTCCACTATACCGCAATTCCTTCCTGCAGTGCCTCTTAAAAAAAAAAAAAAAAAAGAAGAGATTCCTTTTTATAGCTGCAATGCCAAAAATATTTAGCAAGGTCAGGCCTGATTTTTGCCAGTGCTTTCCTTAGAGACTAAGTCGTGACATCAACACCCTTTCTTAATATATCCAGTGTGTTCTGAAACGTTTCTAGCACAAAAGCATAGCCCACTGAAGTCTCACATTTAAATAATGTTCTGCTCAAGTCACAGATCAAGCATGATACCTTCATTTTAGATAAACCTCAATTATTCAGAAGTTGCTTGTTTGGTTTTCTTGCTTATCTGTTAACTACTCATAATACCCTTTCTTCCATTAGGACTCTCTCTCAAATGAATCTGGAGAAGATACTATAATTAGTTAATACCCACTTGTCCAAGCCTAACTCTTTATTAATACGTATCCATTATTAATATATTTGATTATTGTTTTCCAAGTAAACAAGAACATTGTATCATTTTCCTGCTTTTACAGTATTTTATTCTTAACTCCTGTCATAATCAGTTGTTACATCTGAGGTTACCTGTACGCTAATTTTAAGTATATATTTATGTAAGTAGTTTTTCTCATATACATACTAAGAAGAATTACTGATACTCAGCATTTAGTCTACAGAGCTTAATCTTGCAAATGAATGACAACAGTACATCTACTGTGGGAGATCATTTCTCATCTGTTCACTTTGTGAAACTTAAAAGCTGCTAAATAAATTGTGTAAGATTAGATCCAACAGCCTAGCAAAGCACTGGACAGGATTTTAAACACCTTTTTTTTAATCACTAAAGAGAGTCTGAGAATTTTTTATTTTATTCACATCTTTCAGACACACACTTAGTAATAAAACCACCATTATATCCCATAACGGATTTAAGATATTTTTAAGGGAAATATGAGTTTGAATGACTAATAGTTACCTTATCATGAAGTAGGCTTATAATTTTGCTATCTGAGTCTGCAGCGTCTTCAGTTCAGTCTCTTCGCGCATTAGCACGCTGAGTATGATTTATTATAGAAATGTTATCATGTGAGCTAAACAATATATTATTCAATTTCACAAAAACTCGCCTAGATTTTTCTTTCCTCCTTTTTTTTTTTTTTTTTTAACAGAGCTTCCATTGGAATGGGGGAAGGAGAAGTTCCTGACCCAGGTTTGAGGTTAAAAAGTCCCTTATCTGTCCCAGCCTATTGCCCCACAAAGCTTAGGCTTCTTTATGACTATTTCGATGCTCCTGGTTTGCTCGTTTCAGCTCTTCTCTGGTGTGTGAGCCAGTTATTTTTAAGGCATTATTGATGCTGTCTCTTCTCACTCCCCTATATATATATACACACACTTATTTATTTATTTTAAGAGACAGCCCTCTGATATTTTTGCTGCTACTGTCACATTTCCAGCTGACTCAGCTTGTTTGTCAAGCTATGACAGCCTTTACAATTAAAGGATGCAATAAACAGAGCTCAGTCCAGTGGGGAATTATTTTTAATGCACCTAAGTAGACAGGTATGTATTATTCAAAGTCCTGAACACTGGCCAGGAACAAAGCCACCCAAGGCTTTTGGATAATGGAAGCTCTGTAAAAGTGATCAAGAACACCATTCTACTTCTCCATAAGAACTCTCTCTTTCGGCTGTTTCCACAAAAATTAAAAAAAAAAAAAAAAGGAAAAAAAAAGAAAGAAATTAAGTTACTAGTTTCTGAAAGCATTTTCTACAAAACTATTACCTTGTCAACATGATGGCTGCAATCATGCTTCACTATGAAAGGCTCTCCATATCCATTTTTAAGCTTAAAGTTTTCAATTTCTTGTACTTACCATAAAGTCATTTATATAGGTTTACACATATGTGCATTACTACAAGATACTTTTTAAGATGTACAATTACCTAAACGCTACAAAGTGTTAATTACCTCTTTGCTTCTGCTCCGGCTTCTGTGTTTTCTGCCTTCAGTATCTGGAGAAGAAAACATTTACTGTCACTTACCAAGATAAAGAGATCACCTGGCTATATCTTTCTAGCTCCTATTACTCCACCCGTTAAGAGTCAAAACTTAAAAAATAACAGCACTATTTGAATATCTACTGCAGAAAGCAAACTCTGGCTGTTAGTCCCAGTTCTCTCCATTTACTTAAGCTTTAGCAGGGAAAAACTAACCCACATCATACTCTAATCATGTTCTTCTGCGAGGTAACCTTATTCTCATTACAGCTATGCAAAAGTATCCCAGTCTATGCTTGTTTAATCAAAATGAAACAAAATTGGACAGTTTCCTGTTTGGTGTAGTCTGACCATGTCCCCGCTCCCCAATCCCCTCAACACTGGTAAGACCTTTTCCCTCAGCACTTTCAATATTTAGGATACACCCCCAAAGTTAGTAGACCGATTTTTTCCCAATTATAAAAAGTTACTAGAGCTAAGTCTGTCTGTTTTTCCCAAAATTGCTTCCAGGAGAATTCAGCTCTACAAGCAATTTGCTTCCATCGAGACCATACCTGACTTCCGTCTTCTTTCCCTTGACCGTGAGCGTGATCTTGAATAATGATGCTTTGATGTTCTGGGAGAACTGGAGGCATCTGATTGTTCCTTTTTCTTCTCTCTTTCTGGAGAGGATTTTTCTGGGACTACTCCATCTCGTTCTGTATCACTACCCTACACATGACGACAGAACGTTTAAAAAGCAGAAACTTAGGACTGAAAACCAAGAAAAAAAACAATTTACCTCATGCCTCCTCTGAAGATACACCTGAATTTTTTTCTGTAAATACAATCCTGTGTTCACCCCATGCTCAGCCAACAGCTTTACAGACTTGCAGTGAACCGTGTAACTGCATGCAAATTGATTTTTCAAGATTTTAATACAGAGAACTGATATAAGGTTAACATTTTGCTTTCTCACTACATTAAACTATACTTTACTTCTTCCATGTACTTCTGAGAGTATCAGTAACACTAAACTCCGAGGCAGTTTTCCTTAAATGGTGTTTGTAGCTCAATCACTTTTTAGCACTTCCATGGTCAGGATTACCTAAGGTCAATGCTGTCCCACCAGATCCGAGTGACCTCACAAGTTTGGGCACTACTGAGGCACAGCACAAAATCCCCGGAGTGGTCTGAAGCATGGAATGAACTTTGCAGAGAAATGCAGTAAGGTGCATTGCTTTAGTGTTAGCCAACTCTGGAATGAGGAAACACCTCAGCGGTATCTCTGTGCAATAATATCTGTTTGTATGAGAGCACGCACAGGTCACTTAGACCTGTTCCAACAATATCGCATTTTTCTCAGATAACAAAAACCAAGGTGTTCCCTTCATTCCTTCCAAACCTTGATCCAGGAGGACTAAACCCAAAAACCGATGTTGTGAAATTAAGATACTCTGTGACTCCATCTGTGAGAGGTGAACGAGTACAACTGGTGTACAATGCACCGAAAGGAACAGAGTGAAAAAATACACACTGAGAGGGTGAACGAGCTCTCACTAATGATTTTACAGGTGCCCTGGTCTTGTTCTGATCTCCTAAGTGCCAGTCACAATCAAACCTCCCGAACACCGTGGGGCTGCAGAAGATGTCGCTAAGGACATCATGTGGCCCAGAATCGCTACTCAGGAACACAGTGTAGTGTAGCAGAGGACTCAAACTTGCACTTGTCCTCCCGCTGCAACTCATACAACGGTTTGCAAACTGAACAAGGCATGTGAAACCCTCTCAAATGTTCAGTTATATCCATTACTTTGAAAACAAAGCAGCTACTTTTTCTTACACAACAGATATTATGGATTGTCATCAATATACTGTGTAGCAATGGCAGACTTTCTTCATGACATGCTACAGGTAAATATTTGGAGTTATACTGCAGCTACTACTGTTTACTTTTGAAGCTACTTGAGGAGAATGAGAATACTAGTTGAGAGTGTAAATGAGCTGGAGTTTAAAACACATTATCCAAGTGAAACTGAGCCCACTGCCACATTTTCCAAGGCCACTAATCTCATTATTTACACAGTGCCGCTCATTAGTGCCCTTGTTCTCTGCACCTGAGGGAAATCTCTGTGCTACAAAAAACCCCAGCAATAAAACCGCTGACAGCATTCAGTGAGATTATTCTCTGTTCTTAGACTGGCCACAGGCTCAGTGATACCTTGAATAAGCCCCTCACCTACACTCTAGAGGAACCTCTAAATATAGCAGAACTACCTTTAATCTAAGTGCAAAACCACTGGCACAGAAGTAAAGTCCTTTTACAGAAGAATGTATCTTACATAACTTACCCTGTTAAGAGTAACAGAAAAAAAAATCATTTAGAAATAATTAATTTTCTCCAGAAGTTTACAGTCCCCCTGTTCTGCTTCAAACTTTCCAGACAAGAACTTCAATTACCAGATTAGACACCGCAAAATGCTTAAAGTCAACTTTGAAAAGTTTTATCACTTTAAAACCCGGTTTGTTCGTTGGTTTTTTGTGGGTTTTTTGCACTCAAAACTGTTTAACAACTTTTGAAAAAATTAACCACGTCAGATTAACTCTCTGATAACTCATACTGATTCTTCAACCCAGTTAGGGGTGAAATACCTTTATACATTACCAGATCACAGATTTTTTTTCAGAGAAAATAAGGCCACACTCAGACCCTGCTTGAACATGAGGGGCAGTGGTAACTACAGCAGAGACATTTCCCATCGATAGTAACCATAAAAAGCAGAATGGGAGCGAATTAATTGAATGCAAAAAAGCCTGTGACCAAACACAAAGAAAAAAGGGGGAAGAGAAGTAGAGAAACGAAAATTTAACATGGCACAGACACCAGGTCGCTCCCCTCACAGGGAAGCTTCGCCCCACAGTCTCCATGAGAAAAGCCAATATCGCCACAGCACTTCTCCCCCAAGCCATGGAACCACCAGGGCTCAGTCCCAGGGAGTCTTCGCCTCTCTCCAAGCCCCGAGGAACGAAACAGAAACTTCTGGAGACGTGGATTGAAGCGGTGGGCGCAGCGCGGCCGCCCCTCCCCGAGCCCATCATGGCGCCGCAGCCGAAGGCGCGGCGGGCGCCATTTTGTGCCTCCGCGCACACGGCTCCCGAGCCGGCCCTCCCCGGCCCGGCCCCCCTCAGCCCCTTCCCCGCCACCCCCGCTCCAAAACCCCGGCAGCGACCGCCGCTCACCGCCATGACCGAGCGCCCGAGCCGCCGCCGCCCCTCAGCAACGTCCTCGCAGGGCTCGACCTCCCTCGGCTGCGCGGCCACAGCGATCGCGCGCGGCCCCGCCCGCCCTCACTGCGGGTGCCCGGATGTGGCGCTGCGGGGGGAGCGCGGGGGAGCGCGGTGCATTGTGGGCCGGGGAGGCGCGTTCTCTGTCCCGCGGGTTTGGCCACTGTCGCGACCCGTAGATTCTATCCCGGCTCCCGCCAAATTGAAACGCAGGAGCGGCTGAGGGGGCGCGGTCAGGGGAGCCNAGATGTGGAACGATATCGAGCTCCTGCTCAACGATGACACCGGGCAGCTCCTGGTGGGTTTGGGACACGAGTGTGGCACCGCCTTGTACCAGGTGGATACACGGCTGCAAATCACATCTTCGGAAAAGGTACAGCCCATCAAAGCTGTGCTTTTGTCTTTCTTAATCATTGCCTCGGCTTCTCTGTCATGTTTTCTGCAGTGTTCTGTGTGTAACAACCTTTCCCTTGGCAGGTCTCAGTGAACCCTCAGCTCCATGCACGCAGCTCCAGGGATGGCAGCGTTGTTGTTGTGGACAGATCTGTGGCACTTCTGGACAGCACTGGGCTGTCTCTCCTGATGCACATTCAGTTTGGTGAGTTCATTCCTGTGGAATTCCCACTTTGCAAGTGACAACTGGCTTTTATAATACGTAGGTTTGTACGGGAAAACGTAGCAAGTGTCTGACTTGCCTGTAAAAGGAAGTTTTATAACAAGTACCTAAGTAATAAAAAGTGATTTTGGCTTCTGAACACAATTAACTATTTCAGTACAATATAGTTAGAATCCTTCCTAACTTTTCACTGAAGTGGGAATAATGGATACCAAAACCACTCCCTGTAGGCCCCTCTCCGTATTTCATTTAGTCAAAATAATTTGTTTTGAAGAAATCTGGGATGCTGTATTGTCTAATTCTTGTGTGAATGTTTATTCATAAAACCCAAATCTTAATAGTTAACGTTTTGCCATGGAACTTTCCAGATACTAACGTGGATGTAGTGGGTATGTGTCAAGAAAAACAATTTCTTGTGGTTGGTGAGAGAAGTGGCAGTTTACATCTTATCCACATTCCATCAAAACAAACCTTGCTAACGAAGGTACAGTAACTTTTCTATTTAATTTTGCTGAAAACGTTTTGTTCTCAGACTTTCTTGAGGTTTTTTTTATACTTTGGTATTTGGAAGAAAGATTAACATCCTCGTCTTTTGACAACGTATTCTAACCAAACAGGTGAAAGGGGCACTCCTGTTCCCATGAGTAGTGAATAAGGAAAATGTATCTAGGAATGGCATGCATAAACAAGGACCAGGCCTTCATGAAAGAAAAAAGTTTAGAGTTTGAACTGATGATCAATATTTCTTTTTTTTTTTAATAAAATACAGAGTAACAGTCTTTATACTGTTTCTATTTTAGATTTTGGTTGAACAATCTTCAAGTAAAAAGACTTACTTAAATCTCTTTATTGTAAAAGATAATGCAGATGCAGGTAAGAACTGGATGATTTTTTAATCCCTCTTTGTCTGAATTTTTGTCATTTTGTTCCCCTTTAATATCTCTCAGGGAAAGAGATTACAAAATAAGTAATTCAGGAAAGCATAAAGAAAAGTTCTTTTTATGTGCACAATGCAAACCAAAGCAGTATAAGATTCTTTATCTCAATTATTTTACAAATGTCATAGGAAGCAAACATTCAAAACTTCCCTCTTTCTTTTGAGACTGTGCTAAATACAGAGAAAGTCTTAAAAAGGAAGAATTCCTTCTCTCTTTTCCTATCAGACTTCAGATTTTAGTAGTTGTGTTCTATAAGCTCCCAGCCCTGTTCTGTCACAATAAAATATATTATTCTGCTCTTAGTTGGAAATGACAAACATTTTTTTTAAAATAGTCTAATCTATTGGTCAGATGATTTTTGGGGGGTCAGTTATTTCCCTGTCCTGTTTACAAGCAAGTCTTCTCTTTACTTACTCTTGACTGCTTACGTTTGAAATATTTGTGTTGGGTTTTTTTAGGTGTTTATCACATGTTCATTCTCACAAGCAATGGATGCTTCTGCATTATGTGTGTCCCACTTGCTAAAACACAGGAAGGTAGGATAAGCTACAGACCCCTTGGGATTTCATTGGAACAGGGAGACCTGTATTAAAAAGCTCTCCTGTATGAGGCTTGGTGCCTTTTTTAAATTTTGAAATTTCTTAACACTGATTTTATTTTCTTTTTTTTTTTTTTTTATATTTAGCAATCGAGAAGATGGATATGACTACAGCAAAGCAAGTAAGAAACACCTGCAAAACTGGGGACGTGTTAAAAGTGCAGAGTTTGGTTACAAACCTTGCTCTGCACGTTCCATTGACTGTTTACCAGTCCATTATTCCACCTCGTATCTCTGCTCGTTACTTCTTCTGCACTTTTAGAAATGAGCAGAGATTTTATCCACTGGTTCTATAAACATCTCTTTTTCTTCCCCGTCTGTTGACATCCCCCTCCTCTCCCACCCCACAAGTTACAAGGACAGATAAAGACAACTTTCATTGCCACGGGGGAGCATCACAGCCTCGGCTGTCAGGATTTTGTGGTCAGCAGCTCAGTCAACAAAATCCATTTGATAATTGGGGTAAGCACTAAGAACATGATCATAACAATTTTTACGTTATCGGTGATGGTGTTTGTGGATCTGCAGCAAAATTTGTCTCCAGGTGGTTGAAAAAGAAGCTCCACAGCTCTCTGCACTGACTTTTTTGCCTTTCATTTCCTTCACTGTACATTTAAAAGTTGTCACTTGTGCAGCTTGTCCATAGTTTTTCTCATGATGAAATAACTGCCTTCATTTCCAAAACTATTTTGTTATGATGGATGAGGAGAAAATATTTCCACCCTGGTTTTATGAGCTTCCTAAATCACTGGTTCCTGCTCTGTACAGGCTGGATTGTTGATAGATACTATCTTTGAGCTCACAGACAAAACCAAAGCTGGCAAGAATCTTCCAATCAGGTTCCCATTCAACAGAGCCCTGCTAAAATAACAAGGTCTAATCCAGTAAAGCTTGTGAGCATTAATTAAGTACAGGCACTAATAAAAAAAATAAAATATAAACACACTTTGAAATGTTATTTTGGACTGGAAACAAGTTCTCAGAGTTTATTTTTTGAAGCCTGTTGAGTTCAGTGGCATTCTCCTGAGTAGGCGGCTATTTTGAAATGCTGTTTTTCAAAGAGCCAAAAACTGCTGACTGTAACAATCCCTGCAACAAAGACCAGTCTTGAAAGAAGAAAGGAAAAAGCTTAACTTAAAAATAAAGAGATCAGTGTATTTNTTTTATGTTCCATGAGAATGGAAAGTGGCTATTTTGAAATGCTGTTTTTCAAAGAGCCAAAAACTGCTGACTGTAACAATCCCTGCAACAAAGACCAGTCTTGAAAGAAGAAAGGAAAAAGCTTAACTTAAAAATAAAGAGATCAGTGTATTTTTCTGAACATGAGTAGGGGTATAAAGTTAAATTTAGTTCTGCAGCTTTCCAAGGTAAAGATCAATTGTAGAGGCAGATGTGCCAGTGGTCAAGTATCTACTGTCTAACCTCATTTTGCTTTGCCTCTCCTCACAGGGTGAAGGTGATTATGTGCTCTCCAAATGGGAGGTAGACCCCACCAATGCCCTGGTGTCTGCTCAAAGTTTTGCTGATTCAAGTCTGATCCAAGGTAAAGAAGGTTTTATCTTTTTATAGACAAGTGTAGATTTATTTTAATTGCAGAATGTACTAATTTTCAGTTATTTCGTTCTTTTTAATAAAGGCACGTGTACCAAACAGAACATTTTTTGTAAAGGTACAGCCAAAATATGTGTTTCAAAATGGCAGAGTTTAACTCACATGAATCACAATTCTCTTTAAGCTAAACAGTCCTAGGAAGTTCCATGAGGTTAAACCATGAGGTTTCCAATGCTTGGTCGTGTGTTTGAGTATGTTTTTGCTTCAGACACGTATCTCAAGAAAAATAAGGAATTTATGTGATATTAATATTTTTTAGGTGCTACAAAACTTCAAGTCCTTGATAATCAGCTATTTGTTTTGGATACAGAGGTATGGGTAATGATTTGTGCTTAATCTTCACTTTGCAATGTTCCTGAACCATCTTATAAACATATTTTTTAAGGTTTAAAGGGAAGTTTCTGTAAAATAGAGGTGCTTATATTTACTTATATCAAGAACATATTGATCTTCCTGTGTTGAGTTTTTTAAAATTCTATTCCCATTCATTATTTAAGCCATGAAATGTAATATTTTGCTCAAAAAACGGCTTCTATAATATGAAATCATATCTGATTTTTTTTAAATCTAGAACATCTTAAGCACGTGGGATATTTATTCTCTCACTCTAATTTGGGATTGGCCTTTAATACGTATTGAAGAATTTCTTCTAACTACCGAGTCAGACTCTTCTGAAGTCACTTGGTAAGTAAAGTGCTACGGCCTCAGTTCTGGGAAGTGAAAAGCTGTCTGGTGCTCTTGCCTAGAATTGCAAGGTAAGGTTAAACAGAATGTGTGAGAAGGTGTAACTGCTGTTCTAAAGAGTGAGACAGTGCTAGAAACTGTACAGCTGTGTATTAAAATCCACCAGGATTTCTAAATGCACAGGTTTTCATGGAACGCAGAAGTTTCTAAAACTCAGAAGCAAAAATATTTCACAGTTTTAACCTGAGATTCATACAGCAAATTTTGCTTGCTCTACTCTCTTTCTCCTTCATTAGGCAAGGGCTTGCCAATGTTAAACTGATTGTCATGACCATGCCGGATGACAAACAGGTATAATCTCCTTATCTGTGTCCTGTTCCTTAATTGTTACACGATTGCTCAAAGGAAAAAAGGGGGAGAGGGAAGGAGAGGGCAAAATATTTGGGGCACAGAGAATTTGGAGGTGCCTGAAGTCCAAACTGAAATGTGACTGTGTATGTATTAGGGTATAGCAAGTGAGGGCTGTTGGGATTCTTGTGGTGGTGTCCAGGGCAAGCTGTCCCACTGGTTGGGGTTTTTATGGAAGGTTGGGGTTTATTTGTTTGGTTTTTTAAGGTAGGCAGACAAGGAAGAGCAGCAAAATTTATTATCTTACACCTCTTCACAGATTTCTTTAGAGGAATGTCTCTGCTGCCTTCAGCATCCACCCCCAGGTAGAGTCAGTGCAGTTAACAGAAATAAAATACCAGGATGAATATTATACAAGTTTTAAAATTAAATTAAACCTGGCAAATAATAGGCTGAGAGAGAGAGAGAGAACTAGGCAACATCTGGAGTTTCATTGCTCTTCCTCAAACTGGAAGTCTGCATTCCATAAAACGTCCTACAAATACTGCCCTCTAATTCCATAAGAATTCAGAAATGATTCTGCAAGTATCACTCTCTCACCAGTGTAAGAGAAAAAAGGAATTCTGACTTCTTTGTTTGTTTTCTCCCTTTTTTTAACAGATGAGAAGCCTCATGGTTTTTGCATTGCCCACTATGCAACAGCTCTATTCTCTGCAAGTGTCTCTTGTTTCTTCCCTTGTTCAAAGTGGGATTTGCACAGTAGGTTTAGATGATTTTCTTTTTGTTCTTTGAAGAAATATCGTTGTCTTAATATGTGTAAATATTAAAGAGGGTGCTCTGTAATTCTTGTTAGGTTAGAACCAATTTCTGCTAGAAACTATGCAGGAATTATACAAAGAAAGGTTAAGAAATGTCCCCAAAGGATCAAGAAAAATACCCTATTATGAAACAAACTGAACAAATTAAATTTAGTCTGAGGTCTCTTGCACTATTTAATAGCACTTCCAGTTGTTCCTGCTTCTGTTTCAGCTAAAAACTGCTGGAAGTTTTAAGTTCTCTTAGCACAGAAAATTGCTCTGGATTTCTTTTTCATTTATTTCATTTCACCTAATGGTTTCTGTTATTGCACACTACAGGATACAATACACTTTCTGGAAGGAATTCATGAAAAGCAGCAGATGTAAGATGATATTTTGTTTGTAACTAGCTCATTATTATATCAAAATGGCAGATTACTTCCACACAGAGTTGATAAATTCACACAGTTCCCTGTCATCCTCAGGCCCTCTGAAGACCCAGTTTCTATAGTTGTGATGAGAAGTTTAACTGAAGCCTTGCCAGAAAATAGGTATTGACTTCTGTCAAACACCACTGTGTTATATTTTTTTTAATATCTGGTTTGGACTTCTATTGAAGTAGTTTATTTTATCTCATCCTTAGACTAAGTCGTTTGCTGCACAAACACAAATTCACTGAAGCAGAGAATTTTGCTATTCAGTTTGGACTAGATGTTGAGGTGAGTTGTTCATTCACAATAAACACATTTGAGATTAATCAGTATAACTGAAATTATGAGTAAGGTTCCTGCCCTATAGTCCAATAGAAAGTATTAAAAATATTACAAATATTACCAAGGTAGTGGAATGTTGCCTTTTAAAACAACTCACTGTACTTGTATTACTTTTTTAAAACAGCTTGTGTACAAAGTAAAAGCAAACACTATTTTAGAGAAACTGGCTTTAGCTTGTGTTGGGAGTTATGGCCAGCAAGCCTTGCTGGATCTTGGGAACGAAGCCAAAGAAAATCTGCAAAAAATTCAGGTTTGTTTTTATTTCTACCCTCTTTTTCTGCTAAAGCAATTCAAATTGTAAAGGATCTTGGAATTAATTTCAGTTTTTTCCTTCTGCGAACAGGACAACCAGTTTGTTGTGAATTACTGCCTAAATGCTCCGTGGCCACTCTATGAAACCACTCGAGAAATGCTGAATTATGCTAAAGTCAGAGTAAGGGGTTTCTTTGGTTCAATTTCTTCTACTCTTCAACTTCTATTCCACCCTTCTGTACAACTTGAGAGGGGCACGAACCAGTTACAGTCATCCCAAAAGGCAAAAGCAGAGGCATTATAAATCCTATGTAACCAAACATGAAGAAACAGCAAGTGTTGTTCCAACCTCATTCTTGGTATTGCTCAAGGGCAAAAAAGAGCTTACAGTTTTATTTTTGCGTCAGAAAGCTGGCTTTAGTTTTGAGTAGCAGTTTTTTTAAGTACTTTTAAAATATTAATTTTCCAACTAAAGCTCAAAGTAGGTCACCTTTTTTTGTTTTCGTTATGTTAGTCTTTCCTGCCTTATCAAACAGAACCAGAGACACACCTTATCTGTCTGATCCCCCGTCCATGCAGAAATCCAAGCAGATTACACTGGATCAGGTTAGATCCAATCTAACATTGTAAAAATCTCAATTTACAGAAGTCCTGACTTTTTGCTCATGTCTTTACTGCACTCACAGGCCTGTCTGGCATGTTCTGAGTTGTCGGCCAAACCCTTTCATGTCCTTTTTTCAGATCTTGAAGAAAGATAATAGAACCAATGCTCCACCGTCTGATGGGGCTCCAGTATCCATAGCTGAGGTGAGGACAAATTTCTTGGATCTGCAGTATGATAGAATCACTTGTAATGTAGAGTTTTACAAATTGTACTCCTGCTGAGCTTTTTAAAAGTCTAAACAATGTTATATTTTATAGTATGAAAGAGAACCACAGTAATGACAGGTTCAGAAGGAAGCCGTTCCTTCCATTGTAGAAAGATGGAATTTCAGATGCTCCATAAATTGAAGGCAAAATCTTTCTAAAAGTACTTTTAGGTATTTCATTTTCTTGTTTAGTCCTGTTGTAAATGGGCTTCATCTGCCTTCAAGGAGAATCAGCGTTCTAATCATGTAGTGTAACAACGTGTTAAGCCAGATGCTAACCTTAAATCTCATCTGCATTCAGGTATTGAGAGCTCAGGCAAGGCTTACAACATTCTATGAAGCTTTTGGACTAGAGAAATTCAGGTTTGTTTGTGTTCGATTAAGTTTTCTTTTAAATTTAATTGTGAGTGTTAAGACTGTACCTGTACCTGTACACTGAAATTAAGACTATTTTAGTTTTTTAATATGACTTCATTAAACTTCAAGCTCTTCCTTCTCTGCCTGAACTTTCCCATCCTGTGCTGTGGAGAAGGGAGAATGCAGAGAACTTGAGTCATCCTATATTTGAAAACACAAATTAGCTGCTGCACACGAACTTAAATAGATTTTTTGTTGTTCTTCAGTATGTATAGGAGGGATTGGGACTTTATACAAACACAGTGTACCACTCCTGTTGTTTCTTCCAGCACACAGCACGGGGTAGAAAAGCTTTGAAGCTCTCCCCCCAGTTCCTTTGATAATGACATTTAACAAAGCTTCTCTTCCCCCTCTCCCTTTTAGTGGCATTGCTTGGACAGAATTCCTGCGTAACGAGGACACGTTCACCATTATTGTTTCTCGGCTGGAAGAAGGGAATTTGTCTTGTGCTCAGTACCTCTGGCTTAGGCATCAGGTGAGCTGGCACAGGCATCTCTGGGATTTATGGAGGGGTCAAATCTCTTCAGTGTCCCAGCCTTGGTTAACAGGGGCTGTCACAAAACAGTTCCTCAGAGAAGCAGAGGTCCATGGCAGAACCTCCTCTGTTACCACAGTGAGTACCTGTTCACCTGGATCCTTAGGAGGCTGAACTCGGTATTGATTTAGGGAGAAACTGGCATTTCTGATGTCAGAATTCATATTCCTAAGTCATGACAATTTGATTTAATCCGCAGTGCTCGTAATCTTCCATTCCCTTTCTTGCAAGCACAGCTCTCAGAATTTTTAAGTGGACCTTTGCTGCCTACCTTAAAATCCTTAAAAATAATCACACAGACTCCTTACTCTGAAGGACACATTCCAGAGGCTGTGTGCTGTTATTTTATTTTTCAGTGCAGGACTTTCAGTTCTATTGTTTTCTTAATAAGACAGAACTATAGAACAAGTCAGAAAGTAATAGAATACTGGAATTTGTAAAGAAATTACTTCAATTAGGTTTTTCTTTTAAGAAGAGCAAGGTCTAATTTTACTGAACAGAGCTATTTATTTAATTTCTGTCTATGACTACTGAGATTTTCTCTTTGTATTTGTGAAATTTACTGCCTCTTCCTGTTAGTGAAACAGCTTTACAGAGTATCAGATGAACATTTGGTCCATGGATCTGTAATTGTTCCGGTTTAATATTTCAGGCCGATTTTGAAAGCAGCTTTGATGAGAAAATGCTGAAGGATTTGCTCGATGCCATCCATTTCACTCCTCCTCTGAAGGAACTGTGTGTGTGGCTTAAAAATTTTGTGATCCCCTTCTCAAGAAGGGTTGTGCCAGATGGACAGGTGAGACTGACTTAAGAAATATAAATTGTAATTTTCTCAGACTAAGATGATTTTACTGTCAGACCTACAGACTTCTGCACGTCGGGAACTTGTTCCTCGTTCTTTGAAATGGATTCTTTCCCCCTAGCGTTTATTTTTTTAATTATTTCTTTTTAAAGAAGTTTCTAATGGCAAATTTTGCTTTGATAAATAGCATAACTCTACTTATAACTGTATTTTTTTTCAGAAAATATTAGCAAGATGGCTGGAACAAGCTTCTCGAAACCTTGAATTAACTGACAAGGTAAGTCATGCTGCAGAAACTTTGCATATCTTGTATTTCTACATGTATAATATAGTTTGCTAACATCAATTATTTTGGACAGACAAACTGGCCTGAAAACGGACTCCAAGTGGCAGAGATTTTTTTTACAAGTAAAAATCAAGGTGAACTGGGAGTGACAGCTTTTGGCAAGTGGACTCCTTTGGTAAGAAATGTAACAAATACAAGAATTAGCTGGGAAGAGACTGCAAACAGATGCTCTGTGCTCGACCAGCAATGGGTGACAATTAGGTCGCTGTTGGTTTTGGTAAAGATTGACTTAACTCTAGGAAAGGAAACAACCAAGTCCCAATTTTCCTGTGTGTAAAGATTTTTAAAATGTCGATGACAGCCTCTTAATGGTCTTGTCTCCTAACATTTCACTTCTCAACACTTTCAGAGGTGTGGCGACTGCGAAGAGATACAGAGGTTAAAGAAGCTGGTAAATGATTTACAAGAACTGATAAATCTGTACAGGAAATACAACTGCAGGCTGGCATTCTGTGAGTTTGAAAAGGTAACGCTGCAGACCCTTGAAAAAGTGCTTTTCAGTCTGTTCTGAAAAGGAGTAGAATCTTACAGCCTGTGATTTCAAGTCAGACAAAAGAGGAATCCTGATGGATCGTTGGTTAAATTTGCATCCGTAAGCTGCTAAGACTATTTGATAAATTGTGTTACAAATTTCCGTTCAACTGTGGTTATAAATATAACAAAACAAGGTTCTGTGAGAGGGTGTGGCTCAAACTCCACAGTTTGCAGGTCATTACAGATCATCTATTGTGGAACAATCACTGGCAACAGGGAAATTGGAAGCACGCCCGACCAAGAAAAGCTTTGTCAGTAGAAGGGTTTATTTGAGCTAAAGGGGGATTCTTGCTCTGGAGATGTTTCCGTTGATTTCAGTGGACTCTGGATGTTGGATTCTGTATTAGGGATGTAAATGGCCTGGCACTGACACGTGTGGTGTTCTAACATGGCTTTTCCCACTTGCTGCCCAGGAAAATGCCACCACTATTGTGTTCCGCATGCTTGATAAAATTTTGGCGCCAGAGCTTGTCCCATCAATTTTGGAGAAGTTCATAAAACCCTACCTGTGTGAACATAACCTACAAAAAGATGAGCTGCTCCTACAGTATGTAAAGGTATCCATATTTTCTTCCTTTTGAAGAAAGCTATTTCAGCCTGAGGAAGCAGAAACCAAGTCTGATGACCATTTGAATTTACAACCGAATGTTAGGCCCAGCTTTTAGATTAACCTTATTCCTGTCAATGAACTTAATTATAGTTATTTCAATTAGAAAGCAATCCCGTAATGTCCAGAAAACTTTACATTTTTGTTCATGTTATAAGATACTCCTATCTATTCTGATTTCAAATATTCTGATCGTTTGTATTCGAATACACAGGACTTGCTGGAGCGTTGTCGGACACGATCTATTTCAGTGTTTGAAACTGCCTGGGAGGCCAAGGCAGTGGCTGTCATTGGCTGCATCTCTGACACAGAGGTAAATCTGCTTTATGAGAGGCATCGAGTGACTCCAACACACCCGTTCAGACCAAAATGTGATTTTTACATAATTGTCTGAGTGCGTTTCTACGTGAATGCTAGGAGGAGAAAATAGTAGGTTGTCTTCTTACTCTATTTTAGTCATCTCCCATGTGACCTTCTTGGAGGATTTCACCGTACTTGTGATGTCATCACATGGAAAACACCAATTTTCATATGTATGAAACCACAGTGTCATAAATGACTGCGAGCATTTTCTAATCTGACACATCCTATAATGACAATAAATGCCCTTTATGCAAGTGCAGATCGGGCCAGGAAATAAAATACTTTCCTAAAGGAACGTGTGAACAATACTTCAAGGGGCTACTTTGAAACTTATTTTGAAAAGTGAGCTGGTTCTGTCCCTTTTGCAGCTGAAGTTTGATGCTGTTCTGGAGCTAATGCACGGAGCTGTGGTGCCGTGGGGTGCAGCAGTGGAGCTGCTGGTCAAACAGCATCTGCAAATGAACCATGTCAAGTAAGCAGCATCCACAGGCTACCCTTGGCTGGGGAAATGCTGCATATCTGATGGAGTGGGATGATGAAATCCTGTAGCTGAGGGTAGCAAGGGAATTAATGAGGCTTTAATTTGTCCCCAGAGTGAAGCTGCTGCAGGAAAGTTACCGGCTGATGGAGATGAAGAAGCTTTTGAGAGCCTATGGGATAAGAGATACCCATCTTTTAAAGGACAAGCAGATGATAATGGTAAGTTATCAAGACTTTAGGTTTCTCCAAAGGTCACAGTGAACAGCACTTGGTGATTATTTTTTTAGCATTTGGGGTTTTTTTTAACATCTCCCCTTCATTAGGAGAAAACAGGAGTATTTCTGGAGAAGTTCCTTGATATCCTGAGGAACCAGAGGAAATTTCAGAGTTTTCAGGCTAATTCTGTCCCCAAGCCCTATTTTCTCCCAGTTACACTTCAGTCAGCTTTTCTCTAGATAAAAGTTTTAAGCTTCCGGGTCACTTGCTTGGTACGAGCTGAACAATTCCACTGGTAAAGCAGTGTGTATAAATTCCCTTGTTATCCTGTACATCCACAAACTAAAGCCCATTTCTGTTTTCTTCTTCCAGAGGCTTGTGAGATACATTCTCAAACAAGGTACCCCTACTTGTTTGGAGGATGCCTTGAAAATCGGGGAAGCATACATGTTGCCCACTGGGGAAGTCTGCTTCCTGAGGATGATGGACCTAATTGACAAAGAAAGGGTAGGGAAATACTTCGTGTCAGGTGGTCCTGGAATTTACAGACACCGAGGCCTCTTGACAAAACAGGGGCGAGTTGTATTGCTGAAATCTTAGAAGCAGTTTGCATATGTATTTTTAATTCAAATTATTAATTCTACACCTAACTGCCTATGCCTGACATTGAAAATGAGACCTTTGTCAGAGTTTTATCCCTCATTTGTGGCAGAATAGGATGAAAGTTATGACCTGCAGTACAGCAGATCAGTTTGGAATTGAAATCTGTAAATATTTTCATGTGTTGCTTTTGCTTACCCTCTTGGCCATTGTGCAGCCACTGCACCAGAGCAGGAATGTACACATAACTCAGCTTTTCCAAAAGCAAATGCCCTTTTCTTTTCGTTATTTCTGTTTTAATTTTGTCTGTTTCTTTTTCTCCCTTCAGGGAGAGGAATCTCTGACTTTCTTAAAATCTCTGCCTCTTGCTAAAGCTGAGGAAGTTGCAGAGAGATTGAGTCTGTGGGGGCGACTGGTGTTACGGAACAAAGCAGATGATCCTGAAGAGGTACCAAGGCTTTTCACATCAGCAAGCGTGCACACAATTTATTCTGAAAAGGCAGAATTGTGGATAATTCCTGTGAGAGCTAACAGACAGTGGAGTAAACACACATTACACCTAGATGTACTGTTTCTATAGAGGGTTGATATTTAAAATAACTTTCTGTTCCTTTGCTTTTCAACTGGTTGTACCTTAGACTTGGTAATTGTTGCTTAAAAAGTTTGTGGAACGTTGCGTTGTACTTTAAGAGCTGAAGCCCAATTCTGTTCCTAGCAGCATTTTAACAAAAAAATACAAACCTCTTCCTTTCCTGCAGCAAAAAACACAAATGTTTCTGACTAAGACACTCGTGGAAATCCTTAAATTCCAGTTCAGCATTCAAAAAGGTAAGGTACAACTTCAACATCTTACATCTTGCTTGTATAAATGGAATCCAAAAGTAGTTGTTGTTCTCCTCCAACAGACAATCCCGTGAAGAAATATGAATGTGAAGAAGACCTGAGGGTGTTTGAAACACTTGCTGCCCTGCAGGTGGGTATTTTTATTGTTTTAAATCCCTTTTGATTTACCATAGTTACTCCAATTGTTCTTATCGCATGGATCGTATTAAAAATTAATTCTGTTTACAAAATATGTGCAAAGATGGTTCTTATTGTTGGCTTCAAATTGATTCTAAGGCTAATCTAGCAATTTAATCTAGCCTGGGGAAATTCCCTATTAGAACTCAGCTGTCTATTTAAACCAAAAATTAGATACTCTCACCAAAACCTTAATTGCTAATACTTCAAATAAGTCATGATAGAGTGCTGTAATAATTTATTAAGATCCCAGGGCAGCAGGTTAAAAAAACAAGCAATTTAAAGGAAGTCACGTGGATACAAATATATAATCTCTTTTTTTGTTGCAGGAATATTTTGGTATCTTTCTCTCACATGAAGAATACAGCAACCCTTCACTGATATCTGCCCTCCTGGAGGATCACATAAGCGCTTACGAAACTGCCAGATCTGCAGCCAGGCCTCGAAACGTGCAAGCAGTGAGTTCTAATTCAGGAGGTGGCAAGGCCAAGAGCCCTCCCACGGAGCCAAGGCTGTACAGACTGGCTTCCCTCCTGCGAGTCCCGGAGCACGAACTGGGAGAAAAACTGGCCTTGAGAGCCCTGGATGATGGAAAAGTGGAAGTAGCTGTCAATATATGCAGGTAAAAGTGCAGAGCTGTTCAAGATCATCACGTGTAATGGGCTTTTCTGGACTTTATTTCTGCCACTTTGCAGAATCGAGTAGATGTAGAGCAAAGAAAAAAAGGGGTTTTTTGGTTTAGTTAAATCATTAGAAGAGAACGTTGCCTTAAAGCCCTAAGAACTACTGGGTTTCTATTTTTAACCTGCTTTCCTTTCTTAATAGGGACTTGTATGAAAATAGGGACTTCTATTACATCACTTGTAACGGGCTTTTCTAAACTTTATTTCTGCCACTTTGCAAGTAGATGTGCAGCAAAGAAAAAGGGTTTTTTTGGTTTAGTTAAATCATTGGAAGAGAACATGGCCTTGAAACCCTAAGAACTACTGGGTTTCTATTTTTAACCTGCTTTCCTTTCTTAACAGGGCCTTCTATGAAAACAGGTGGAATGAAAACACGGGGAAGCTGCTGTTTGCAGTGTGTCAAAGGCTTTGTCACGTGCTGGGAGCTGATGTTCCAGTGCTCACTCCTCGAGGGGTGAATCTGCCAGCAGTGATCCACGAGCTGGCTGGCCAAGCAGCTACACTGTGTAGTCCAGGTAATTCCTGTTACCCTTTCCCTGTGCTCCTCTTGGGGGCCCAGCTTTCCAAACAGCGCTCGAGAAACCCGAAAACAAAGTGAAGTTCTAGATCTGCGTCGGTGAAAATAGGTGCTGCAAAGTTTTTCTGCTTTTTACTAGGACATATGAACCTTCTATCCCTGGTGCTGATCTTGGTGTTTTTACAGATTTAGTGCTGGATTGTCTGGAACTGTGTAAATATACCTCACTTGCCAAGGCAATTCATGGACAGTGCCAAATGGACAACTATGAGTTTACAGCAGAGGTATTTTCGGTGCTGTTCACTGTATGTGTTATGTTCCCTCTCATTTCTCCAGTGCTCTTTAATCAAAAAGCCACTGACAACAAACAAATCCACGCAGAGCTCTACAAATAAAGATTTCCTAGAATTTGTGTGTTCTTCAGCTTAAAGAAAAAACTGATTTGAGTCCTAAAAGCAGCTGTGCGACAAGCACGAGCAGCACTCTCCACTTACATTTCAGTATAATAAATCCTGCTGAAAATAGTGATTTTATCAAACAGCTTCTGCCAGGACTGGCAGAGAGCTGACTTGAAAGTATGGCAGGGAGGGTTTGGTTTTTAAATGAATGTATTATGGGAAAGCTTTCCCAAGAGTTCTGTAAAACTTTAAGATGATCAAGTTCTTGAATAGCATCTTTGTTTTCTGTTTGGGTCAAGCAGTGCTTTAGGCTACTTGAAATGAATGGGCTCTTACAGCTGGAGTGGAGTAGAGCAAAGTGGCTGGGCTTGTTTATGCACAAAATGTTATTTTTCTGGAAAATGGTCCATTTGGCAAATGTTTGCTTATCACATTTGGCCCAGAATGTTTATGACAGCATCCATTAAATTAAATAAGAGAACGTTTTGGCTGTACAGCCAAACAACTGCAACACGAGAGACAAGTGTGGCCACTCGAGGTAGGAAATGTATTTATTGCTACTGGCCATTGAACAGAAGTGCTATTTTCAAATAGAACTTCATGTTCTCTTCCTGTATTCCAAACCAGAAACCTCTTGGTTTTTAGTGGACTTACTAACTCTGCCTTTTACTGTGTGTGCTTTTGGCAATGTTCTTACTCAGACAACATCTTCTGGAACTGAGAAAGATCCTTATGAAGAGTGGACTTACGATGATTTCTTTAAAGAAGATGGGATAGTCCTTGATCCTCAGACATCTCTCCCAGTTGCATATGAACTTGCTTCTGCTGTTCTGCCTATTTGTGGTAAGCTTGCTTTCCTGAACACTGGCTTGATATAAAATCTGTGTTTCTTACTGATTTTTATCTAGAAATATCAATAATTCAGCTTGTTTGTGTAACCCATCAGCTCAGAAATCTCAGTTAGACAAACTCACAGTAGAAACACCCATGAGGGGGTATAGAATGGAGGGATGACTTTGGGTTTAGTTCTTATTTTCACAGCTGAAGAGTTTGATGTTGACTGTCTCATCCAAGGGATTTACAGACACAAAGCAGTTATTTAAAACTGTTGGATTCCTTTGTGAGTCTGAGAGATATTCCCTCCCAGAAAATAAATTCTGAGCAGGCACAGTTAAAAATAGCAGCAGATGGCTCTTGGGGCTCACGTGTCTCTATTTTATGCCCTGTCCCTGTGGTATTTTTAGGGTTTTCTCAGACTTCCTGGTGTTGCCGAGTTCCTGGCATGCTGCTGATGTGCATTTTCTGTCTTTCAGAGGACAAGCTGTATCCCTTGGAGTCTGTAAGCCTGGCACACCGAGCATTTGTGGAAGGTATCTCGCACTGGTTGGGTGGGAAGGGACCTTAAAAATCACCTAATTCCAGCCCCCTGCGCGGGCAGGGACACGAGGGCAGAGCCACCCCAGTGAAAGTATAAACAGACCACTGGAACACATGAAAAAATCCACCCTACACCAGCATGACTAACTCACAGGGGGTTTCCATAGGTGCCTAAATGTTCCCCTTAAAGCCATATTTTAGGGGCTGGTTTGGTTCAGCACAGAAGTCACCAGTTTGGGAGGTAATTCCTACCATTCCACCCAGTGATTTTTGAGCATGTCAAAGCCTCTACTTCAGGACAGAAATTCTACCACTGTGAGTGGGAATCATCAAAGCCTGTCCAAGAATACAAGTTCGGGCCAAAAACTTGTGGGTTTTGGACTAAAATGGCAATCTGTATTAACTTAAAAGCCCTGAGAATCTCAGGTTTCAAAGGGAACCAAGGCAGATCCTGCATCATAAATTTACTGAAGAAAAAGAGAAACTGCTCGGATACTAACTCCAAGAACAATATGCTTCATAATTATTTTCTGGGTTTGTTTTTGGAATATTTCACAGGCCATAACTTCCTGCTGCCCGTTGGCTCTCCCTTCTCTGCAGCAGTGCAGAACCTGCTGGAGTGCAGCCAGTTCCAGCTGGCCCTGAAGCTCACGCTCTGTGCCTTCGGCTCCTGCGTGCAGCACGTCATTTCAAACACCAGGGACTTGGCCCCGAGTGAGAAGGTAACTTTCAGCAAGCTCAGAGTCGTTCTCGAAGGATTTGGGAGGCATGGGAAAGGCTCTCACCCTGACCTTTTATTAGCAAGGCTCTCACCCTGACCTTTTATTAGCACCACTTGATCAGATGTTGAGTCAGTTTGTGAAAGGAGCTGGGGGTTTCTTCCCTACTTTTCACTGTCCTCTCTCTTTGCAAAGTGCGTTCAGAACTCAGCTTTTATTCCTGGCCTTCCTACAGAGACTGGAATGAGTGTTAGTAAAGGTTTACTCCTAATTAGTTGTTTTACCATAGTTCAGTACGGGAAAATTTGCGAGGAGAATATTCAAGAAACATTCCTCAATTCAAAAGCACTTGAAAAACAGAAATCCTTTTTCTGTCTAGAAGAAATCTCAGTGAGGTCTTAAATCCGAAAACACAAATTACTCTGGTACCTCCTACTATGCTGTAAATGACAAGAAGTTGAAGGCTTAGAATTTATTTTTGTGTGCTGTTTTATTCCTAACAGCCACACAAAGGAGATCTGCTACTCCCTGAAACCAGAAGCTTCCTCATAGCCATGAAAGAGAGGAGCAGTTCAGTAATCAGGACCTCGGCCCTGAACTTGCTGCACAAGGTAAGAATCCCCTGGAAGGGGTGAGCGAGCCTCTGTCTTCTGCTCTACCTGGCAGCCACAGGGAATTATTTCAGTTGGAAAAGACCCTGGAGATCACAGAGTCCCACCCTTAACCTAAAACTGCCGAGTCCACTGCTAAGCCATGTCCTGAGCACCACATCTCCACATCTCTGAACACCTTTAGTGGTTTAAAACCCAACCACCTCCCTGACCAACCTTTTCCAAAGAGTATTTGAGCCCCTTGTGGGCTGTGGCTCTTTGTTCCTGCTCTAATTGCTCTGCTTGGGAGGTTCTGCACAGAGGGAGCCTCCCCTCTGGGGGATCCTTTAGGGTCCCAAATGATGATAATGGCCTTTATGATCTGTGGGTATTCTCCATCTCATTTGAAATCCTGCATTTGTTTTAGACTGGTCGTGTGCCTAGGCGGGGGGAGTTTTTGAAAAGCTCTGTGCAAAACCTGCAATTTTCCATCTTCTCAGGCACTTGAGACTAAGGGAAGTCACTTTTAGATGGGCTTCGGGATGTTCGGATTTTAAATTTTCAATCCTGCAACGCATTTTTATTCTTTTGTCTTTGCTTCTAACTTAAAGGCCCAATACATGTCTGAAATTATGGAGTATTTTTCATGTGCTGCACTTGATACAAAGAGACCTATTGAATAAATTAAATAAATTCCTAAAGTTTATCATGTTGTTTCCCAAACCACAGGTGTTCAACTCTCGTGTCATCGATCAGAACCTGGCCCTGGGATATTGCATTATTTTGCCCAAGGAAGAGATGTTCAATAAACTGTGGGAGATCATAAACAATTCATGGCAAAATTACAGAAAAATTTTGGTAAGTTCCCAAGGCCTTGAGTTTCTTCAGCAAANTCCTTCTAGGCAGTAGCTCTGGTGGGAGCACAGCTTGCTGACCAATATGGTGAAGCAGAAGAAAAGAGAAAATTCCAGGAATTGGTTATTGATGCAGAATGGGGTATCCAGCTTGGTAAATTTGGCGTAAGTTTTTATTTATTTACTTATTTTAGGGTTTTATTAACTAATCCATTAATAATACCAATATAATCTGAGATGTGTGGGGGTTTTTAGATTTCCCACTCAAATGTAAGCAAAGTTGGGGTTTTGTTTTTGATTTTTCACTCTGCTTGTCTGCATCAATAAACATCAGAAATAGAAATGCAACAGAGGGGGCTGCAAAAGAAAATTGAAGTTTCTAAGTATTGTTTGGCACAGGGGATAGCTGGCAAATACACTGCTTTTTCCTGCTCTGAAAGTGTCTGGATTGAACCTAAAAGAAGTAAAAGCTTCACTGTATAAGGCAAGAGGATGAATTGTTTCTTTATCTGTAGATTTCTTTCGAGACTGTGTTTAGACAGCCACCAGTGAGGAAGAAAGAACTCATAAGAGTGCTGGTACAAAACCCAGAAGTAGACACAGGTCTCATCCTGAATTACTGCAGGTACTGATCCTCTTAAATCTCTCATTGCTGTAAGAACAACCACGGCCACTGAAACCTATTTTGGTTTAAATAAATCCCAATTAATGTACTACACAGACTGTTCTGTTTTTTAAAAAGGCTATTCAGAATACATCCAGGCCTTGGATTAATTTATTCATCAGGAAAGAAGCTCCTTGATGACACCAAAACTCACAGAAAAAAACTCATATTCTGTTCCTCCCTAGCACTTTCATGCTGGACAGTGATGCTGCCCTGCAGCTTTGCATCGAAACCCTCCTGCTCCAGAATTCCAACACAAACGATGTTGAAGATGACTCTGCAGAGAGCAGGGAGAGGCAGCCTCATTCCACATTACTGGGCAGAGCACTAAAAATCATTCCTCTGCTGAAGAGCACCAAAGACCTGGTCGTGAGCCTCAGTGGAATACTGTGCAAGGTAAAAAAAAGTATAAAATAAAGACGAAACCAAAAACCAACACAGCCTGGAATCTCCATCCTGTAATGCTGCGTGCCACTTGAAGGACAGATTAGTAATGGCACTGGAACTGAAAAAGTTGTGGTTTTTCCAAATTTTCTTAAAGCACGTGAGTGTTAAGTTTTAGTTTTCTGCTCCTCTGCAAAAGCAATTACAGCAACATATCTGATTTTCTTAAAAGAGAGGTAGGAGTCTTTCATCCCCACTTCCCTTAGAAAACAGCCAACCAGAAAAATCAAACAAAAAAGTAATTTCTAAGTACTCTGGAAAAGTTCTACATTAACAATAGGTGTGGGCTAAAAATTACATGTTGGGGGTGGTTTTTCTTGGGTTGGGGTTTGGTTTTGTAATTTGGAGGATTGGGGGTTTTGTGGGGTGGGTTTTACCAGCATTTTACCTATTAGAGAATGATTGCAA